>JAOQMP010066312.1:0-10381 GCA_027563575.1 Erythroxylum pedicellare | reverse complement strand
CGATCTCATAATAGGTTGTTGAAATGATTTTTGAGTTAGAAAGATTATTGAAAACATGTATAAAAGAGTGCAAAAAAATTCATGAAAGATGATATACGTATGCTTTGTTTTTATTATCATTACGTAAATCTTTTTAGGTGTTTTAAAGATGCATTAAAATGAGGCTAGAGTTAAGGAAAGCAAAGAGTAATGTGATGTCATGATATAAGAAGGATTAAGGTGATAGTGAGATGTGGAATGAAGGTGGTAAAGAAAATGAAGGATTTCAGAAAATGAAGAAGTGCAGAAGCTAGGATGAATATACGTATATAAATGTTCTATTTTTGGTGTTTGTGATAGATTTTGATTTGCTTGTGAATGAGTTAAGCTCAATGGGAGTCTAAATGAAGAGAGAATAATATATATAAGTTAGAATTATTGGATTTCGCAAAAGAGAGGAAGAAGAAACGAAAATATGCAATTTGGAACTCTCTGTGGAGTCTTATCAAGTTTAACGATGGTGCAGAAGCACGATCGTGACCAAGAGAAGTGAGGATTTGCATGATCGTGCACTAGCACGATCATGAAAATGTGAATCTATCCGGAAAAACACGATCGTGGACAGAGGAGAATTCGCTAGAGTTGCATGATCATGACAATGAAGGCATACTGATTGATAATTTCGAACATCCTTCATTCTTTCAGTTATAACTTCTTCTCCCGACCTCTAAATGACGTGAAATTTGAACTGAAAAGCTCCTAACACATTTTTATTTCTGTCCACCAAAATTTATGGCCATCTGAATTCATTTGGAAAAGATTGAGTGATGAGTTTAGGATGAAAATGATGAAGTGAGCTAGAATTTCTTAAATGAGTGATTTTACTGAACAGTCATGAGTGTTTTGGCCATATATTGGTCTGTAGATATCCAAATGGGATGATTTTTTATTTAAATTAAACTAGAGACATATTGATACAAATTTCTTGAAGAAATAGAATTTTAAATCTATCTTTAAGAGTTACATATCTGGCTTGAAATTGAGTATAGAGTACTATTATAGTTTAAGAATAGTCCGAAGTATTTAAAGTATAAGTTTCAGAATACTAAATCAAATTGTATGATCTTAGTGTCATTAGAAAATTAAGACATAGAGGAACAATTTTTAGAACAATTTCATGCCTAAATACTTCATTTTCCTTATCAATATGGTGATGCAAAATCGATCCTAAAATCTATTTTGAGAAAACCTGAAATGATTAAATAATGATGTCACAACTTAGTGAATGCATTGTTGATATCAAAGTACCAAAGGTATGAGTATAATGGGAATGAAGTTTTTCATATGATATTAGTTGTGATTCAAAAGAGATGAACTATATTTATTAAGTAAAGGTGAATAAGAATTTGATATTATGAGAGCATATAATGCTAAAAAAGAAATGACGAGTAATTGAACTATGATATTAGAGTAACCAAGTGTTCTTGATATGTAAACCTAAAGAATGAGATAGACACATATAAATGATAAGGTTTGATTGATCAAGAGACATGATTAAGGAAACATACCCGGAGTAGTCAAATTGAGCATGCATTATACATGACACATATACATATGTGCACAATTGGATGTTTGCGTAATTGTGCAATTAATAATGTGTGTACAATGTGTGTATTACATAATGTTGATATGCATGATAAAATATCCGCATCTAGATGTTTCCGGATTATGGAAGTTAATGCTAATTTGGAGCGTACTGTGAGTTGACCTAGATGGTCTTACTTTAAATGATTGTTCTGTTGAAATTTTGTATTGAATTGTTTTGTGAATATGATTGTGTTAATTCCGAACTTTAAAAGTCTGATGATTATGTTGATTCTGGAATTTGAAATTCCAAGGCGTTTGATGCATGAATATCATATTGGAAGTGCTCCTTGTATATAAATTTGATGAAATAAGTAATTCTCAGTGTATATGTTGAATGTCGGACCAAGGTCTGATGACAAATGTGAATGAGAAGGCGATAGTGAATATGACTGTATAATATGGAGCACTTTTGATTGACTGAATATATATGATGCATTTCATTTCATGAATGCATGAAAGATAAAGGTAGTTATGATCGGAGTCGCTAGTGAAAAGAGCTTAAAGCTCAGAATGTAAAAAGAGCCTCTGGCTCAGTTGCTATTGTACCTGGTATCCACTAAAGGATATGAGACATTATCTGATACAACTCGATATCCACAAGGGATATGACCTAGTAAAAAGGCACTCGATCACAACAATAACAACTGGAAGTGAGTCTTATGCGTATTACATATAAGTAAGATGTATGATTTGCATGATCTAAATGTTTGACTGCTTTGAATGTGAAATGTGAAATTTGTGAATAAAAGAGTTTTGTGATGCTACATGGTGATAAATGAAATAATGTGAAATATGTGATTGCACGTACTGATGTGTAATGTGATTGAGTGAGCCATTGAGGATGGTCCACTCACTGAATTTACAAAACTCAACCTAAAATTTGCAGCATTATTTTTCAGGCTTAGAGAAGTTCTCCAGTTAGACAAATTGGAGTTAAGCAACTGCATTCGAGTAAGAGATAGAGGTCGGGATCAGTCCGTGTTTTCATTTGTATTTTTTATTTTTTATCAATTATGTATTCCATAATTATTGTGCCTAGGTTATTTTGAATAATTTTTATTTTGTAACAACTTTCCAAATTGGAAATGTTTGTAAATAAGATTGATCAATGAGTGTAATAACACTTATGAATGAAAATGTTAATGAATAAAGTGTGCCCAATTTGTTCATTGATTTTTCGCTTATGCATGTGATTTATATAAAAAAGTTCGTAATGAATTTAACTGACTATCTGTTCTAGCATGCCACCCTCGTAAAGTATGTTCTCAAATACTGTTGGTATATATTCGGAGATATGCCCTATGAAAGTGGGGTGCTACATTTGTAGTCACATCTTATGAATTGGTTCAGCACCTTAATATGACTAAAATAAGAAGTCCTAAGCCTCCTTTGATGACTTTACATTAATAATTTTCTGAAACACATATAACTCAACACTTTGAAAAATATGGTGAGTAACCTGATCATTTGTTGCCAGCATGGGTCAAATCTCACCTTTGCACCTCTGTCAGATTTTTAATATCTTTAGGTTTTGGAACACCATGCTCAACAATCTCCCAAACACCCAAACTTTTTACAAAAAATCACATGTGAACCATGCACGCTTGAAAATTATTCTTCCCATCAAATTTGGAGATGGCACATGGAACATACTATATGATTGCAGCCATCTAGGATTTTCTAGCTCAATAAAGAATAGAGTGTTAAATAAAAAATAGAAGAATGGAGATCAGTGAGCCTAATTTTGCAAGCTCTTTATTTGTGAAGAAGCTTCGTTTTTTCCTATCATTTTTGGACGAACAAGAAGCAGCAACAGAATAAGTGGATTATAGTTAGACAATCCAGTTCCAAAAAAAAAAAGAGAACACAAATGATGAATGTAAAATAGAGTTATGCAAAGAGAGAGAGAGAAGAGAGAAAAACAAACAACACAAAGAGAGAGAGAGAGAGAGAGAGAGACATACACAAATTGGGTGATAGCGATGATGCAAACTGGGAGAGACAATGATTTAAACTAGGTCGAAGCTAGAGCTGACGAGTTGGCGGCAAGCCGTGAGATGTCTCTTTGAAATTGAGTAGAAGTCTTCGAGCATTGTTCCTACCTCATGGATGATGTTATCTATCGATCATACACGAAAACTACAACAGAAACTACTAGAATTTAGAGAGAGAAGTTTAGAGAGAGAAATCGGATGAGAACAGGGGCAAATAGAGCAAATTTGGGAGCCTCAACAACACGTTGAGATTTCTTCTAATTGTATTCAGAATCAAAGTGCACAATGCACACCATTATTTTCTATGGATTTACAGCATTTATAACACTCAATTTACAGCTGTCAATAACTAACTCTTCTTGAATTTCTTTAACTTAGTTTTTGTACGTTGATTTGCATGGCGTTGCATGTGACGATCCAACACTCCACCTGAAATTCTGAGACATACTTCCTACAAACTCCTCCTTGGATCAGAAATTCAGTTTCTGAACTCCTATCATTTTTCTCAACTGCTCGAAACGTGAAACGTTAAATGCTTTTATTAACAAGTCTGCGACTTAATCATCCGTATGAATATACTTAAGCTTTAGCTCTCCTTCTTGTTGTATATCCCTCAGATAGTAATATCTAAGTTTGAGATGCTTAGTTTTACCATGGAAAACTGAATTCATTGAAATTGATATAGCTGCTTGATTATCAATGTAAATCACCGTAGCTCCTTCCAGTTGAACCTGTAAATCCACAAGCAGCTTTCTGAGCCATATCATTTGTTTTGCTGCTGCTATAGCCGCAACCAATTCAGCTTCAGCTATTGAGAGCACCACCAATTCCTGCTTCTTTGATGTCTATGAGAAACATGTTGAACCTAATGTTAAGTAGTATCCGGTAGTGCTTTTCATGTCTTCTGATGCTCCACACCAATCGTTATCTACATAACACATAAGCTCGCTTTTTCCAGTCTTTTCATATACCAATCCATAATCAACCGTCCCTTTTAGATACCTTACAATTCTCTTCACAACAACCAAGTGCTGCTTTCCAGGATCACTCAAGTATCTGGAAAGCACACTAACTGAGTACACAACATCAAGCCTCGTAGCTGTAATGTACATTAGGCAACCCACCATACTCCTATAATGCTTCCTATCCACTTCATCTCCATCTTCTCTCTTTACCAATTTCTCTTTCGGACAAATTGGGTTTGATACCTGCTTACATTGGTCCATCTTAAACTTTTTCAACACATCACGAATATATTTCTTTTGGCTTACAGCAATACACCCTTTACACTGTAATACCTCTATACCTAAGAAATATTTCATCACACCCAGATCAGTCATTTCGAAAGCATTACAAAATTGATTCTTCAAGGACTTTATCTGTTCTTCTGAACTTCCAGTTAACATCAAGTCATCCACGTAAATTGAGATTATCACAACATCCCTTTGTTGTATTCCTACATACAAAGTCGACTCACTACAGCTTCACTTAAACTTAATCTCAAGAAGAAAGGCATCAATCTTAGAGTACCAGCATCGAGGGGCTTGCTTCAACCCGTACAGTGCTTTGTTTAATTTATACACCCATTCTTCCCTTCCTTCTACTACAAATCCCTTTGGCTATTGAACATAAATCTCTTCTTGTAAGACGCCATTGAGGAAGG
The DNA here is from genome assembly GCA_027563575.1 of Erythroxylum pedicellare. Taxonomy (NCBI): domain Eukaryota; kingdom Viridiplantae; phylum Streptophyta; class Magnoliopsida; order Malpighiales; family Erythroxylaceae; genus Erythroxylum; species Erythroxylum pedicellare. Next base: position 5,098 of record JAOQMP010066312.1, on the reverse strand, counting down.
CGGATTTCACGTCCATTTGATGTACCTTCCATTCCTTCTCAGCTGCAAGTGCCAACAACAACTTGATTGTCTCAATCCTGGCTACTAGCGCATATGTCTCTCCGAAATCTATCCCTTCAATTTGAGCATAACCCTTCACAACAATCCTCGCTTTAAGTTTATTGACTGAACCATTTGGATTCAGCTTTGTCTTAAACACCCATTTCAACCCAATAGCTCTCTTGTCTGGAGGTTTTTCTACTAAGGTCCATGTTTCATTCTTGTTTATCATGAACATTTCTTCCTTCATGGCTTCTAGCCATTTCGGATTTTGCAAGGCTTCTTGAACTCTGGAAGGCTCCAATATTGCTTCATTGCTTCTTTCATAAATTTTAGCCAAGCTATTTGTCCCCCTCATTGGTACATGATCATAGTCATCATCGGATTCTTCTAGAATGTGCTCCTCCTCAGAAGTCCACCCATTCTAGTCATTCTGAAATTCTGGTTCTGCTACTTCTCCTGGTTCTGCCTCTCCCTCATCATCATAATTGCCTGGATTACTTATAGTTGGTAAGATATTCGAAGGCATTATTCCTGACTGCCTTCCAACCCCATTTATCACCTTATCTTTAGGCCAGCTCCAACACTCATCCTCGAAGAAATGCAAATCCCTGCTTACTTTAATTTTCTTTTGATCCGGATAATACAATCTGTACCCTTTGCTAGCCTCAGAGTATCCCATGAAGATTGCGGCTTTAGCCTTGCTATTAAGTTTACTTCTTTTGTCTTGAGGAATTAGCGCACTACATAGTGACCCAAAGACTTTCAGATTCCTCATCTATGGCTTGAAACTGTGCCACATCTCATGCGGCATTTTATTCTTAAGTGCCCGAGTGTATAATCTGTTCAGCAGGAAGCAAGTGGTAGATGCAGCCTCTGCCCAAATGTCCTTAGGTAGCTTCTTCTCCTCAAATATGCACCTCGCCATTTCCACTACCATTCTGTTCCTTCTCTCCAAAACACCATTTTTCTGGGGAGTGTAAGGAGTGGTTAATTGATGCTTGATTCCTGCAACTTTACAGATTAATTCAAAATCGTTAGAAGTAAACCCCGAGTCATTGTCTATTCTTACAGACTTGATGCTCCGTCCAGTTTGGTTCTTGATAAAAACTTTAAACTCTCGAAAGACTCCTGCAACTTCTCCCTTGCTCTTGAGGCAGAATATCCATTAATATCTTGAATAATCATCGATGATTAATAAGAAGTATCTACTTCCATTTAACGAGGCAACCGACATAGGTCCGCATATATCCATATGTAGTAGTTGAAGCTTCTCCTCAGCCCTCCATTTTGCTTTCTGGAAAGGTGTACGTGATTGCTTCCCCATCATGCATACTTTACATGCAACGTGGTCATATGGAATTGATGGTAAGCCTTCGGCCATGTTTTTCCTCCTCATTGCATCCACTCCCTTCATGTGGTAGTGCCCAAGTCTCCGATGCAAAAGTTCAGGTTAGGTTATGTCTCCCACCAGTGCCTCCTGTTGCAGCTCTTCAGGCCTCATTGAGAAACTTTTGTTCTTCATACGGGTGCACAGTATCTCCTGTCCAGCATTATAAAAAACTCTACATAAATTTGATTCAAAATGTACAGACATACCTCGCTCAATCAACTGGGCTACACTCAAGAGATTGTGCTGTATCTTGGGTACATAAAGAACATCCAAGATGATCTTGACTCCTTTCCCAGTCACAATCTCCACTTCACCTTTCCCTTCTACTCTAATGCAGTCTCCATTTCCAAGTTTCACATTTGCTTTCACCTTTTTATCCAAAGATTTGAATAAATTTGGATCTGGAGACATGTGGCTCGTGCATCCACTATCAATCAACCAGTCGGATGGATAATTTTTAACACGATCCCCAATCACCACAAACAGCTGCTCTTCCCCTTCTTCAGTCACTTGTACGTTGGCTACCGCTTGTGTAGATTGCTTCTTGCAGATGGCCTCCGTGTGCCCTTTCTGATGACACCTTCTGCATTCTACATCTGGCCTCTTCCAACATCTGAAAGCTAGGTGATTAGTCTTACCACAATGTGGGCAGGGATTGTAGTTATTCGCCTTATCTTCTCCTACATTCTTGCATCCATTTTTCTGGCGTGTTTGAGTACCTTTAGCGCTTGTCCCTCCTTTCGTCTTTTTCTTCTTCTTGAATTTTTCTTGAGTCTCTATGGTTGCATCATTCTTTCTCATCAAGGATCTCTGCTCTTGAGCCTGCAAGGCACTCACAACTTCTGCAAGCTTTATTTTCCCAATATATTTGGAGTTCTCAAGAGAGACGATAGTTGCTTCATACTTCTCAGGGACGAACACAAGTAACTTCTACACCAGTCTTTGATCTTTGAAATCAGCTCCTAAGAATCTGATTTGATCAACAAGTTGAATTAATCTTTCACAATAATTCTGGATTGTTTCATCTTCCTTCATTTGTATTCTGTCGAATTCCCTTAACAGATTTAATACTTTCATATTTTTCACCTTCTTGTCTCCCTCATATTCGCTCTTCAGGAAATCCCAGATTTCCTTCGCAGAGCTAAATCCCATAATTCGAGTGAACACCGAGGGTGAAACCGACTGGTATAGGCAGGATTTGGCTCGGGCTTTCTTTGTCACCCTCTCCCTTAGCCACTGTAGCTGAGCAATCGGAGCATCTTCAGTTGGAATCTCCACCATATAATCTTCATCGATCGGTTCCCACAAATCCTGTCCCTGCAGGTATGCCTCCATCTTGATTGCCCATATTTGATATCCTTCACCATTGAATTTCGTAGGTTGGAGACTCTGAGTTGAGCTTTCAGCCATCTCTGAATGCTTTTCACTCACAGTCGTGCCTCGTACGGGAAAGAGATAGTCCTCCGAGCTAAGTTCTTTGCCTACACCTTCACAGATCCCTTAGGAATCTAGCTCTGATACCACTTTGATGTTATCTATCGATCATACACGAAAACTACAACAGAAACTACTGAAATTTAGATAGAGAAGTTTAGAGAGAGAAATCAGATGAGAACAGAGACAAACAGAGCAAATTTTAACGACTCAACAACACGTTGAGATTTCTTCTAATTGTATTTAGAATCAAAGTATGCAACACACACTTATTTTCTGTGGATTTACAGTATTTATAACACTCAATTCACAACTGTCAATAACTAACTCTTCTTGAGTTTCTTTAACTCGGTTCTTGTACGTTGATTTGCACGGCACTACATGTGACGATCCAACACTCGACCTGAAATTCTGAGACATACTTCCTACAATCTGTTTGACGAGATTTTTCCCATGCTGTCTGAAGGAGGACACTTAAATAGACATTTAAGATACTTTAAACTTAGGATAATAGTTATAGGAAGAAGGAAAAATAATTACATTCACATGATTTTACATGTGAAATTGAAGAGATGGATTGAGACCTTTTGCATTAAAAAAAGCATTTTATAGTTTAATAAATATTTTTATTTATTTACTTTTTATTATTTTATAGTTTTTTAAAATAATTTTAAGCTACTTCTGTTAAGTATTGCTTGATATTAAAGATGATATCTGCAAAATCAGAGTATAGGTAAGTTGATAAGAGGCTCTCTTGGTTTAAGTGAGATCGTGAGTTTGAACCTTCTCATATCTGTAGTTGTTTAAAATTGGGTCAGAGCTTTGCCTCCTACAAAGAGACCTATTTTGCCCTAGAGGGATTAGTCTGAATGTGAATCAAGGCCGGTCCTGACGTTTTATTGGCCCTAGGTAAATAAAAAAGGTTACTATTTTGCCATTTTTCTTTATTTATGATAATCAAGAGTGGGTTCTTATAAAAAACAAAAGAGATGAAATAGTGACCCTTTTGTTGCTCTTTATGAAGATCAAGACTTTCATAAAGAATAAAATGAAATAATATAAGACCTTTTGGTTGTCTATTTTATTATTCATAAAGTTGGGTCCTTAGCAGGTATCCTGCCTGTCCTTATCTAGGGCCGCTTATGATGGAAATGTCTTAAAAGTGTTTCTCATAATTGAGAAGAATGGGGAAAAAAAAGGTGATAATTTCAGCAAATAAAAGTCTTTTTTGTGTGTTATTATTATGATAATTAAAAAATATAGAACTGATCCTTAAATGTAAGACTCATAAGAAGGCCACTCTTCACATGTTCGTTTGTATCTCAAAGCGAAGTCTACCGAAATACAGTTAATTTCAACCAACTTTGTTCTAACCCAAACCTCAAATCTCAGAATCGAAACCCTAAAATTGAGCGAAGGGGAGCAAAAAAGAATCGGAGAAGATGGTGTGGCACAGCTCGGCGGGAGTATCTCCCGGACAATTCAGCAGATGAGCAATGCGACCGTCGTCGACGAGAAGGTCCTCAACGACTGCCTCAACGAGATCACTCGCGCTCTTCTCCAAGCCGATGTTCAGTTCAAGCTTGTCCGTGACATGCAAACCAATATCAAGAAGATTGTCAATCTCGACGACCTCGCCGCCCGCCACAACAAGCGCAAGATCATCCAGCAAGTAAAAGTTCTTAACTTCTTTTTTGGGTTCGTGAAGTTGACTCGAAACAGTTGTATTGATTTATGGGTTTGTGTGTTCTAGGCGATATTTAATGAGTTATGCAAAATGTTGGATCCTGGAAAGCCTTCTTTCACTCCAAAGAAAGGAAAAACCAGTGTCGTCATGTTTGTTGGTCTACAAGGTGCGTCTAATTCGTGCAAGCTTAAACCTTTGGTTTACTTTTTCAATAATATGAAATTTGCAATGGATCATTTTGCTCTAGCATGATAACAGCCCAATATGCGGAAATGCTTTTACAATCAATATCCTTGAGAACGTGATCTGGGATGCTTCTCTACTTGTGAAATATCAGGGTCTGGCAAAACCACAACATGCACATTATTGGTGATGCTGTCGCCTGCAACCAAATATAAAAGAAATCACTTCCTTTAAAACAAATTAATGTAGTAGCGGTAAGCGGATATCGTTCCCACGAGGAATTTGTAACGGTGGAGGTTAGCGAATTCAAACGAAACAAATAACAAAAGTAAAAGGGGGTTTTGTGTAATCACGGCAATAAT
>JAOQMP010066311.1:0-10382 GCA_027563575.1 Erythroxylum pedicellare | reverse complement strand
CATTTGTCACTTAATTACTAGTCCATTTGTCACTAATTAACTATGCCAAATGTCACCCAATTTTAGGCTTAATCATTTAAATTTTTCATGCATCAATTTATCCTACCACTTGGGATTTTTCCTAGTCTAAAAGTACCTCAAATTCACTAAAAAATTCAAAGTAATGCTAATGGTCTTTAAATAAAATTTTAATGCAAGTAACTCACAATTCACATTTTAATCGCATTTATAAATCAATTATACTCGAAAAATATTAATGAATGTATGTACAATCATATTCATGTACAAAAAACTGTGCATGTCATATTTAACTAAAGCATGATGTGAATTTCCTAATTTCTCAGTACTTTCTCGTAAATCACAATTCTAGCCTCAACATAGGTAACGGGATGTTACAGTAAACCTACCCATGAACCCCTACCCCTCCTCATCCATCCTCATTTTGTCCTCTCTCTTTTCTTTGTTTTCTGCTCTATTGTCATCAATAGCTCCCTTTCACCGTCACCATCACCATCTGTGGTTCTTCTTCATCAATTGTGCATGCTTTAGTTTCCTCACTATCTACCCTTCTCTCCATCCATCTTATTCCATCGTATGCCATCGTCGTCATCTTCATTTAATCATTGGTTGAGATAAGTGGTCGATCTTTGATTATTTTTTTCAATTTTGTACTACGTCCATCTTCTTCCATCCCTATGTTCTGCTTTGATTGTACAGGTTTTTATTGGTTTGATTGGATGGGCATTCTGTTTGTCTTTTTTTTTACTGGATTGATTAACAAATATTTATATAGAACTACCAACTTTAAAACATATGAGGAAGGACAAGAGCTAATTGAAAATATAAATATCAATAATTATCAATGGAGGAACATAAGTCAAAAGATAAAACCAAGTGGTATTCTTGATATTGATGCAGTGAAAACAGCAGAGGACGTTTTAGTTATAAAGGTCAAGTAAGTATCTTAGGGGTATTATAAAGGATGTTTTGGTAAAGTTTGAAAATTTTATATTTTTTTTGTTTCTATCATTATGGAAAATGAGGATGACAAAGAGGATCCCTTGATCTTATGATGACCTTTCCTAGCTAATGCTAAAGATACTATAAATGTGCTTTGAATAAGATTATACTATTTCTATATATATGTGATTTTTAAAAAAATTCATGTTATATAGGACATAATCATACATCATCCATTAGATACTTGTAATTTTTTAGGAGAAAAAGAGGAAATTGATAATTGTATTATGATGGAGGATGTGGGATATTTAGAAGCTAATGAACTTATGATTTGGAGTTGAGTAAACAATAAAGTTAAAAAATCACAAAGAAGTGCTTGTTAAAAGGCAATTCAATGATTTAGGTGTTTTTGTTTCAATTTAGTATCTTTAGGGATTTTTAGCAATATTTTAATGTTTTCTAATTATAGTGGAATCATGACACAGAAAGTGACAAATAAAGATGATGCACACATTTTCCGCTTATAATGTGTGAGCATTTGCAACGAAAGGATGTGGGAACTCTATAGTTACCCTAGCTCTTATGCCATTAGTATCATGTTCTACGTGAAGCAACCATATAAGGCAATGAGAATTATTGCTGCCAAAGAGATAGGTCCATAGAAGTTTTTGACAATCTCTTACATCCAATTAGAGGATAAAAGTTATGGCCACTTAACACTTATAAAGAGATTCATTCACTAGTAGAAAGATTCATTCTAAGGAGGCCAAACAAGAACATAAGAAGGAAAAATAAATCAAAGAAACAAAGACTCCTATAAGGCCATAAAAAGGGGCAATTCCAGTTGCGTGGTAGATATGGAAAATCTATTCATAATATAGAAAGCTATAAAGGAATAAAAAATAGTCCATTTCCTCCTAGTCAAGATCAAGACAATGTTAGATTGTCATTAATTACAAATTTTAACATAAGTATTTGTTATATGAAAATTTTATCAATGTTATATAAATATTTGACATTCCACTATAACTATGGGATATCCAACAACAATAATATTTTTTCATAACCTTAGGACTTAATTTCCAATAGAAAACCTTATGTTATACTAATTACCTACATTTAGCTCTAAATTTGAGGATGAATAGAACTTCAAGCAAACCCACCTATAAGTAAATTCCAAAGAACCTATAAATAAGTTTGAACCAAATCCAAGAAAGTTAAATCACATATGTATAGAGAATTGATATATTGACTAAAAAAATTGATAATCAAATTCATTAAGTAATTTAACACTATAAAGAAAGACTTCTTCCATAAGATTGAAGTTCTACAGAGAATAAAGATACATGACTCTCAATAAAAAAGATGCAAAAAATCACCTAAAATAAATAAAAGTACTTGTTAAATACAAAATAAAAATTAGGATTTTGAGTAGAGATAACATAAGACAATATCTTGTTATAGGCCATGTATACAATAAAGTTTTAACACTAATGGAATAGACTATGATAGAGACTGTCTTCCTAACTTATTTTTCCAAAAAGTCACATGAGTTGGTATATGGTTGTTTTTAAGGTCGAACAATTTTTTGTAACTTCTTTTTCAACATCAATATAGGGATATAAGGTGGGATATAGTTGTATATGAGCTTATAATAGCTTAAATAAGCACAAGAAATTAATTTTCCAATTATCTAGTCATACTTATGTCATCCCCCCACTCTTTAAAAGAGTTTGCCCTTAAATAGTCACCTAAATCAAAAGGTAAAAAAGTTTCTTTATACAAAGATATAATCATAAGCTTCTTAAAATAAATAACACTTTGGATATCACTACTTTTTTTGTTCGCTCACCCTTCCTTTCTTCATTTTTTTTTTCAATCTCATTTATTCTTTATATACGTACTTAGGCACTAAAAGTGTAGTGATGGATTTATCATCCTTCAAGAAAATGTGCATATTCTTAAAAACTTTATACATAACCATTCTATCAGGTTGCTACATTCTAGCCAGTAAGACGTGTCTAGGTTAGATAGTCAAGGCATCATACAATACCTCATCTTGATACATTTTAGTAGAAGATGAGATCACCACTTGCATATTCACGTTAATCTCCCCATATTCATATTCACGTTAATCTCCCCATATTAATTAAGTCATTAAAGCTTGTATGGCTTTTGATAATTTATAATCTTTAAACTTAACTTCTCTAAAAGGGTATTGCTAGCCAAATTAGTGTAATTTCCTCTATTAAAAGTCATAATACATTCATTATTATGAACGTGACATTTAATATAGAATATGTTTTCCCTTTGCCACACCCTATATGATATGAATGCTTAATTCCTTCATAGTAATAATATTCTTATCTTGAAAAATATACTCAATATCCTCATCATTAGAATCTTTAAGTGTTGGTATAACTTTCTTTTTATTTAAATCATTTGCACTCTTCACTTCTCCATTATCCCTAATGATCACAAACTCCTATTTTTGGTATCGGGATGCAATATTTATCATTATAAAATACTTAAAAAATTAATATATCTATCTCAAGAGGGATAATAATCAAATTTTCCATTTCTCTGAATGTAGATATCTTTTATAGATGGTTTAACCATTTTAGATAAGAATCCTTATCATTGTTTTCACCATTAAGCCTCTAAAAAATACTCATATTTGTTGGGTACTTTAATACTCGTTTGTAATTAACCCTTAACCTTCATTTCCATTTACACCATCTCTTCTAATTCTGCATAATAATATAATCCTTTTATATGAGCTATCTTTCTATTTAACTTATTTAAGAATCTCAACATAGTTGCTATTTTATGATCCTTTACATTATATCAAAATATAACAACTTCCATCTTCTTATGATAGACTTCCAAACTATTTAATCTTTAGGGAAGACTTTGTAGCATCTAATATAAATCTTGATAGTAGTTTCTTAGTATGATTCTTCTTCTAATGGGGTCTTTTAGTTCATTCTAAATTAATATTGATCACTTACGATTCTTTCTCTTATTATTCACTAACTGATCCCACTAAATGATGGCATAATTCATAAACTCTAATAATTACAAGTTACCTTCTTTATGTTAAAGTAATTTTGATAATCAAAGATTAACTCAACTTTTATCACCCACTCTAAATAAGCATGAAGATTATTCCTACCATTAAAGAAAGGTATGGTTATTTTGATACTGCTAAGATTCCTATCCACCATTTTTTAAGGTCTAAGCTCCCTCCTTTACTCTTAATCATGTCTGACTCCTCTCTATGTCCAAAACCTCTCCCTTTTAACCTCAAAGTCTAGATCAACATTATCAGCAGTAAATTTATCATTATCCTCATCATCTTTTGTTAGAGCTAATGGATTATACTTAGTGGACCTCCACTCATTATTAATTTAAGGTTTTCACTACCTTGCAATTCAATAATCTATTATGTTTTCTTCTCTAACATATCCCTCACCTCAATATATATGATATTCATCCTCTCAAACTGTTGTTACATAGCTTATATAACATAAAATTTATCCCTTTATTCCTTCGCTATTGAAATTCATTTAGGAGATATATTCGGAAGTTATCAGAGAAGTCAATGAATAAAATTTCTTCTTATAATTCTTATAAGTGGTGTTAAATATAACAAACCACTTATATTCCAATCTTACTTTTTGGCTTTTCTTAACATTAATCTCACAATCTTCTTTTTTTTTTTTACTTTTTTCTTCTTTCATAAGTTCTTAAAAGAAATAAATAAACTCACATAAGAATTCAAAGTTGAAAAGTATAAAAACCCAAAAAATTAGTCAAGAGAAAAAAATGATGAGTTAAGTGAGAAATATAAATTGAATAAAGTAAGGAAGGGTTAGACAAAATTTTATACTGTATTTAGGACCAAGTAGGTAAGGCTACTATTTTAAAACCAATATCTTTCTTTTATTTTCTAATCTATTCTTTGATAAACTAATAATTCAAATAATAGGTTTAAAACAATCTTAATATGAAAGATATGAAATGATAAATTAAATAAGGACAATCCCTAACTAAATAAGAGATATAGAAATAGCCTAAAAGAGACAAGATGATGACATAATATGAACTTTTAATTAAAACATTATAAATAAGAATACGATCTAATAGAACAAAAAGGAATCATAAAGAAAACCATTTTTAGAGCAGATTGTCACTCCTAGATACCATAAAGGAAGTTTTGACTTCCTAATCTATAGATAAAACTAAAAAAAGATAGAACTGCCAACATTTGAGGAAGTATAAAGAGCACTATTTTGATAATTTATCCTCAATCCCGAGTAGTCAGAGAAAGAAGACAATATATTCGTCATAATTTCCAATGAAGGGGGATCAACTCCACAGAACAAAATCAAGTAATCCACAAATGATAATTAAGGGATTTTCATCTCTTTACATCTGTGGTGGAAAAAAGATTATAGAGATCTATGGATATAGTGGTGGATAATAAAATATTTTACTACTTAATTTTTTATTGTTAGTGATATAAGTAAGTTAATGTATGAAAGATTAAGTTAAGTGTGAGGTACAGTGTGCAAAATAGCTAAATGAATTAATTAATCAATTAAAGGATAGAGAAAATGATTAAAGAGGAGCTCACATGCTATTTAAGTGGAGAACCAAGAAAAAAGAGGAATCAAGCCTATCAATATTTAAGAAAATCATTATAGTCCTTCTTATAACCTTATCTACAACATTTTAATGAACTGAGTTCTCTAACATTACATGATCATTTACATATAAGGAATAATTCATAGATATTTTGTCATAGCCAAGAGGAAATTTAGGAAAATTTTAAAGACAACCATCTTGATGCATATAAATACTTTTAGAGAACTTTTAAATAGTTTTGGATCACGTTTATATGAACCGAATATGTTTTGACCTTTAGAGAACTTAAGAACTTACAGAAAAACTTATTTTAGAGAGTTTGGTGAACTACTAATTTATGTGACAATGTCAAGGCTTTGCATAGACTAATCGACTAATATGGTAATATGGTTAACCAATGTCTTTTAATAACATGTACCACAAGTTTGTGACTATATTAATTGACCAATGCTATTGTTCAAGCCATTTAATGGTTATTTTGTTATGATTTAATATAGTTTGTTTTATGATTTCATTTCAAAAGAACAATACGATATTTTAATTTACAATAATATAATGAAACATTATCTTTATTTATCAGACAACCATATGGTCCTTTGAATCAATAATAAGCTTACGTATGGAAAACATTCATATAGCCTTCAAATTTAGTCCTGAAGGTATTAGAATAGGGATATGTTAGGAATGGAAACATCCATTAGTTATTGATTAAATGATAAAAATTCCAATGAGAATTTATTTATGTAATTGGCAATTAGCTATAAGGATTCTGAGCAACACTATGTATTTTTACCTTAATTGCTTAAGGTATCTATTTTAGGCTACTGGGAAAGAGAATATGGTACAATATCAGTAAAAAGGTTATTAATGTCACATGAGAAGCTTTTGTAAACTGATAATTTCATTCCATCATCTATTCCTTAACATGAATCCCTATTAGTAAATTTTGTTCTTTACTATTTTAGACTGTCCAATATCGAAATTGTTTAATACTCTCATTAATATCTTCCTTTCCCTTGGTGTTTGTAATTTTCTAATTGCACAACTAGATAATTTGCTTATTATTTTATTCCTTTTCATGGAAGTTTGTAAATATTCGAAAATTAGCGTTGCTATTATTCATTGGTCCCTTTACCTCTTTAAAGGTTGCCAAGAAGCTTAAACTTCATTATAAATAAACTTTTGTATTGGATTATCTATATTAGCATCCATATGAGCATAGTTGACTCCATCTCTCCTCTTATCCATTCCATATTGTGTTTCTAATTATTCTAATTTGACATTGATTTCTATCCTTTTAAGATCTAACTTTGAGGACTAAATTTGACTTATGCTAAATAAAGTCCCCTCTTCCTACTCTCATTGTTCTTATTTATTGTGCTACTTACATTGCATGCATTTTTATGTCTTTATATGTGAATTATTTTTATTTTTTCCTTTAATTTTATGTTGTTCATATGTAGAATATGAAAAATACATGAATACATGAATTGTCTTCCTTGCAGGTCGTGTTCTGTATTGAAGAACATTGAGATTGTGATCGATTCATCTTCTTTGTAATTTGTCATTGTCTGTCTATTAAGGTAAGTTGTTCAACTAATTAATCTCAATAATGTGATCGATTTTGAGTTGTTCTTTGCAATTTTACCTTTAACAATGAATGATGAGTTTTTAGGATGGAATTTAATAGTCTAAGCTTTTATGTATAGGCATTATTTAAGCTGAAACATAATGACTTGACTAGCCATTATGGTTAGTTCAAGTCTTTATTTAAATTCTTATATATGAACATTCATTTAAGTATTGTGTGTTATTTGAACTGTGTTTGGCGAATTATGTCTTTGAATGTGTTTATACTGTTGAATAATGAAAAAATATAGTGGTTTTATTATTAGTTAGAGACGAATTCGGGTCGCCGAAAAAATGTTTAATGAAATGTCTAAATCTATATAAAACGACATGTCCCTCATTTATACTATGTTTTATTTGTCTACATTTCATATGAGAGATACGTTAAGACAGTTGAAATGTCAAAAAAAACTTAGACTAAACAAGCTGAAGAAGATAAAAGTTAACCAATTGTCACAATTAGGTTTACTTCCACTTGTCTTCTTAAGAAAGGGGTTATTAGACTTCAAATGTGATTATATTTCATACCTTATGGCTACTTTTATTTTTGCACAACCTATTGAAAATAAGTTTGTCCACATGCTTTCTAATCTTAAGGTTTAAGAAACTCATGCGACAATGCAACTATCACCCATATTTTTTCAAACATGATTTCTATTATTACCATCTTTTTATCTAAATTTGTTATCTCTTAGCAAATTGATAAGAGGATCTCATTATTTTTTCTTATTATAATCAAACATTCTCATCATATAGAACCTAAAAACTTAGAATATAATTGGTTTGGATAGAACAATGCAAGGCTTATATCATTTGAATATATGTCCTACCAATCTAACTTCATCATCAACCCCTCACTCAGCCATTAAAACTGAATCTAAAACATTTATTGCTTTCTTTCATTTAATGAAATAATATTATTAAGTCCAATTTATAAAATTCTATCACATGCTTTTGTTGACATTATACCTATAATTGATTGTAAGAGTTTCAGTATTTAATGCTTACAGTGAAATTTGGAGTTGTATGCAACAAGTATAAATACAAAACTATTGAACAAGCGTATTATATTAAATACAAAATTTTATTTTTTGTACACCTTATTTTGGGTTGAAGAGCATCACTCATCCTTCTTCTTTGTAATTTGTGGTTGTTTGTCTATCCAGGTAAGTCGTCTAACTAATGTCTACCATATGTGTCACTTTAATAGTACGAGTTTTTATGTTTTGGTTTTATGTAAATGTAAAGGTCTTGATTTTATATTGTTGTTTAGAATATTCTTATAATCATTGATGGTTTTTTATATTCTTCTTTAACAGTTTAAGTATTTATGTTTAGGTTTTGTTTGAATCATTGATGAGTACATGTATGAATCACATAAGTATTTACTGTATGTGGAATGAGTTTGAGATCATATGGATGATCCAATGAATAATAAAGCCTAAAGATGGTGTATAAGCTAGAAACCTAAGTGTAGCTCCCATGACGCTTATCGGTGAAAATTTTCATGAGCTTAAGAGTCACAACGAGAACTTGCTTTCTCGATTTATATGGTGTAATAATGTCACATACCTTTGTGTTTCTTTTAATTCGAACTTAGTGTACGAACATGAATAAAAAATTAAAGAAGTACTAAGTTATATAGTTATGGAAAAATCACAATGATTTGAGGTATGATATACCCCTAGGATGGTATATATATTGGAAACTTATGATGCAGCTCCCATGAGGCTTATCGGTAAAAATATCCACAAGTTAGTGTTGATTGCAAAACCAATTACTTGTTTTACGCTAAAAGCCATAAGTATATGGTGTTGGGACCCCGCCCTCGTGGTTCACGTGTCTAATATCCTAAGTGACATTTGAACGCGTGCTCCATAAGGGTGGCGATCCCCCACCAGGACAAACATCAAAACAACACCCTTCTCCTATTTAAGGGTAGATTTATTTGGGAAAACCCCAATCTTATTGTGCCTATCTTGTGGCAATTAGCAAAACTGTCATTTGGGATATCAAATTAATACCATTTTAGGAATTCTATCGTCTGAAGGGTCAAAAATAGAGCAGACGATAGCATCCGACGAACAGTATATAGAAGGAGGAGTTTATGTCACAAAGGCAGAAAGCAGACGAAGCAAAATGACAGAAGAAGCAGAATGATAGATAAATGGAAAAGCAGATGATTCAGATGGTCAACTTAAGACTAAGCAAAAGTCAACCTAAGACGATATAGATAATCAAGTTAAGAGGAAGAAAAAGTTAACCTAAGATGATATAGCTCTTAAGACGATGCGTCTTTACAAACGATACAACTCTTAAGAAAAACGATGTCATCATAAACGATACGTCTTTACAAACGATACATCTTTACAGACGATGCATCTTTTAAGATGAATGACGTCATCATAGAAGATATGTTGTCATCGCAAACCATGCATCTTTACAGATGATGCATCTCTTAAGACGAAGCATCTTTACAGGCAATACAACTCTTAAGATGAATGACATCATCACAGACGATATGACATCATCATAGATGATACATCTCTTAATACGAATGATGTCATCACATACAATATGACATTATATAGACAATACATCTTTACAGACGATGCATCACTTAAGACGAAGTGTCTTTAAAGATGATACAACTCTTAAGATGAATGACATCACAGATGATATGACGTCATCACAGATGATACTAATGTATACTCCTAAGCATCTCCCTTCTATGGACCATAACTTACGACCCAGAAGTCTGAAAATTCTACACTATAATGCCGTTAGGGAGCTAAAAGAGAGACCTATAACTTTCTAGAAGGCATATTTGCCTATATCGGCCTTGTTAGAGCAGCTTTTGCCCTCAAGCTAAAACACGAATCCTACCCCAATGAAAACATGAAATTTTCATTTGAAGACTTGAAATTCCATAAACAACTATAATGTATATTTATTTCATTCACATCAAAATACAAGTTTTACAAAGCTTTAGTTGGCATTTCAAGCCACAAATACATTAATATCTTAAGGTTCCAAAATACAGAAGGTACATAATCCATGATTTGTTTAAAATGCAACTAAAGCCTCTCTTTACAAAATTTGCTTCAAATACAAAATATACAAAAATTGGAGTGATGCCTTGA
>JAOQMP010066310.1:0-10382 GCA_027563575.1 Erythroxylum pedicellare | reverse complement strand
TTTCTAAGTTAAGTGGGTGTAATAGCAGGATCAAACTTTACATCATTTTAGTATTAAATGAAGGACCGAAAGGAGAAGTTTAATATGGAATGAGAAACTATACATGCTTAGGTTAAGAATTAGAAATATATTAACTTAACCATAATTAGTAGTCGTTTTTTCATAATTAATTTAGTTAACAACTTGTTAAATGCGAAAATTAGATTTAGTCTATTATTCGAGATGATTTAGAGCCTAACTATTAATTTTAGTAAGACAACTAACCAATCATTTCCCGTAATCATGCGTAGGAGATTAAATTAGTGAAATTAATTTTCAAGAGTTTTCCACTTCGATTTTTACTCATTTTTGCTTCTGATCGATTCAGTTTACTTTTCAGAATAATTTGTGATTTTCTTTAAAGCTTTCACTCAACAATTGGGATAGATTGTTTAGGATTGCATTTGTTTTTGTTTTTATTCAAAATTAATTTAAGTGAACAAATTTCACCTCCATGGAAGACGACCCTAGGTAATCACTCTAACTACCTCGTATACTTGCGAGTAGGATGGCCTAGGTAACTTTTCGAAATTTTTAGGCACAACACTAACCTCTTGATTCAGATCAAATATAA
This sequence comes from Erythroxylum pedicellare, assembly GCA_027563575.1. Classification (NCBI taxonomy): domain Eukaryota; kingdom Viridiplantae; phylum Streptophyta; class Magnoliopsida; order Malpighiales; family Erythroxylaceae; genus Erythroxylum; species Erythroxylum pedicellare. The sequence goes on along the minus strand of JAOQMP010066310.1, from coordinate 9,769 downwards.
AAAAATAAACACCACAAATATATCTCTATTAAGTCAAGAATGTAAAAGTTTAACAAACAGTTCAAAAATAATCCCTAAAATAAGTTTAGCAATCCATAACCAACATATATACCACTTGATTCATCATTAACATTCAACAATAGTAACTAAAGAAAAGAAAATAGAAGTTTAAATTTTGGAGGTTTTCTTTCCCTTGTCCTTGAGCTAAAAAATTTTGCAGTCTTTATTCTTCACGAATTTTTTCTCTTTGATCTCTTCTTTGGAGTATCAAGCCACCTTTTTTGACGTTTTTCTTTTCCTTTTATACTTCTTGACTCTTCCATGGGTTCTTTTTAGGGTTTCCGCACTTATTTTTGTTCCAAAAGTAGCCCTGAATAATAAGAAATAAAAATCTTGCAACTTGGAATTTTGACATTTGTATAAATGTGGATGGTGCACGATCATGACAGAGAGTGCATGGATGCACGATTGTGACCAAGAGCCTTCAACTCTCTACAATGTATCCTACATGATTGTGCATGGTGCATGAATATGACTACTTCCTTTGTCCAACTTCTTCTTCATCTTTTCTTGAAATTTCCTATCTCCACTCATCAACCAAACACATTAAATATCCCCTAATGAATGCTTTAATATCAAATTCTTGCCCCTAATCAACAATACTTAAACAAAACACCTAAATAACAAAGACCTAAATATAAACCATGAACACATGATTATCACTTAAGAAAACATTTAAGACACCCTTTACATCCTATAAAACACACTTGTCATTAACCTAGAAAAAATGTGAATAAGAATTTAGATTGTGTGTAGGTATTATTCTTATTTACTAGGTTCAATTCTTTTACTTAGATCAATTTTAATTCTAAAATTGATTTTTGTGTCTTTGGCATTAGGAGCGATGGCTTGGACTTTATTCACTAAGCCTTTTCACATCAAATTCAAAGAAAATCCTGATAAATTACTAAATCAAGAAAGAGCAAAAAAGAAGGTCGATTTTCAAACTTTAATACCATTTTTGTGTGAAAGAATTGTAATAAAATTGCTTTTTATTTTTATTATTTTTTCAGACTTAGTCCTTTTAAAGATTAAAAATTTTGAAAATAAAGTAAAACCTTATTTGGATCCTTAGTTCTCAAGATTTCAAACTAAATAAGGTATTTTCAAATATTGGATCTTATACTTAGTGTCTAAGTGTTTAGTATAGATTCACACCCATAATAAACATTAAAATCTATTTTCTCATTTTTCTTATATTTTAATTAAAAATTTGATAGGTTGTTTGGTTTGAATGGTCCGAATGAGAGATTGTGAATGCATGCGTGTGTCACACACACACACACACACAGAGAGAGAGAAAGAGAGAGATTTCATTAACAAAATGGCATTAAGAAAAGAACTTATTTTAAATCCAAAGAAAAAGACTTAAATCTAACAAGCCCAAAAAAGGAAAAAGAAAAGGGAGACTAATGTGAGCCTAAAGTGAAACCTTTAAATCTTATTTCTCCTTTTAGTTCAAAACACACTAAACTCAGATTTCCAAATTTAATATCTCAAGAAGTTAAAATATATTTAAAAAATATTTATTCCAATTTTTCTTGAGAAAGAAAAAAATTATATTAAGGAAAATATATATACAAAGTATAAGGTTCTAAGAGTTAAGCAAACTAGTAACTCACATTGACAAGGACACTTTAGGCATAATACAAGATATATGAGGTAACTTCATTTTGTGCTAAAGTGTTTTATACTTACTATATTAGTGTGTGTGCATCGGAGGGAATATTCAAGTAGTAATCCTTAATGAGCTATGATCCAGGCTCCATTACAACTCAAGAGAGGGCAATGCATTAAATAAAATTTGTGTTTGATAGTCTGCTCTCTTGTGGAACGGATTATAGACTGAACTAAAGTATGACTATAGATATAAGAATGTTGAAAGATAGTTTTGTTCCTTTCTAGCCAATATAGTAAATTGTATTACTTAGAGCAACTTCAAAAATGATTCAGTTCCTCTTCTAATTTGTGTTGCATCAATGTAAGATGGATTGCCAGCTTCTTATTAGGATGAAATGATTGCACGAGCTTATATCGTAAGAAAGACACATTTTCGTGTTTATACTGAGTTCCTATATATTTCTCTTTGTATCTTAAATATGTCTAATTAACATAGAGAAAAGATGGATCCATATTGGGTATTATATTACTATATCCCTACAAAACTTGAATTCCACTAAATCTAAGAAGACCAAACATGAGAAAATAGTTAAAACCATCAAAATGCACTTTAATCCATGAGCTTAGAAACTACTTTATCTAAAATCATAAGTATAAAACATCAAAATGAGACAAATAAATACTAAACCTGTTGCTAAGTAAATTAAATTGAAATGAACACACCTAAATTATTGAGTTGCCTCCTAATAAATGCTTCCTCACAAGGCTTTTAGTTAGACTTCTTACTCAAGCCCTTTGTTCATCCTAGAGCCTTTAATGGAAGCTTGATTCTTCTCACCTTCTACCTATTAACCTTTTCAACATTCTACTTCCTTCTTAAGGGTTCATTAACTCCTTTATATTCCATATGTTCCATTAGATTAGGGCTATCTATCTCCCCTTCTTCTATTGGAAGTCTCATGAAGATGATTTCTTTTAATGATCAAGAGGATTAGTAGGCAATAGTTCCCTTACATTCCACTAGAGATTACCCCACCTCCTCCTTAGGATTGATTGTCTATCTTTTCTTCTTTGTTTTTAATTTTTATTAATACTCTTAATCATACATATATATATATATATATATATATATGCATATTGGTATTTTGTTTTTGTAAAACCCTAAACCTTTCCTTTCATTGAATACAAATTTTTATGTTTGTTGAATAGTAATTTTAGATGAATAGTGATTTTTGGGGGACCCAACCCCGAAATATTGAAAATTATTCAGAATAAGTATTAAAGTCCAATAATACTAGAACGAATCAAAAATAAGTTTGATTGGATGCATTTTGGGAGTTTAAAAAATGTACGACTAAAATGCCCTCTTTGGAAAATAATGGGTATTAATGGTTTTAAAACCATTCAAAAAAATTTAAAGCATTTAATCAATAATTATTGACCTTAATTACAATATTTCACAATCAATTTGATGATAAGACAGTTGTGGAATATTTTTAGGGATTAATTCGATTAGTTGGCTAATCAAATGCCTTAGATGATAATTTGGTCTTTTTGTATTCATTAAAGGGAAATTTGGACTTTTTACCAAATGTCACTGGATTGATGAGTCATTAGAAGAGAACCAATAGGAAGGTGACATGTGGAATCTATTAAATGAGTAAAAAAAAAAGCAAAAAGTAAGACATGTTGCTTCATTTTCAAATGTTAATCATCAGAGTGATTAGAGAGTAACGTGAGAGACTAAAAAAGAAAGGAAAAAGAAGAGAAGCCAATGGTGAATGTCATCTAAGGAGAGAGGAAAAAGAGTGTAGTCAATTTTGATGGGATTTAATGGTGATTTGGAGGAATCTTGAAGTATTCATCAAATACCTAAAAGATTAGAGGAAATAGTGGTGAGTTATCCTAGCTTAAATTTCTAATTTTTATGGGTTTGTTTTAGTGGGATGGATGTCTTTAAGATTAATGGTGTCTTTGTATTACTCTAGTGTTTCTTTGCATGGAATTGGCTGAATATGACAAGAGAGGAATGTGTAGTGGAATTATGTCTTAGGTTCATTTGACCAGCCCCATTGTTTTAGCCATAACTTGACTTACAGACCTCCAAATTCTTTTATTCTAATTTACGATGAAACTTCAGGCAAAGAAATAAAAATTTGTAGAAGAGATCCAGACCTAATTCTGACTGAATGACATTTGAAATTGAGATTGAAAATGGTGACCTGATGCTGCCCCTATATTGGAGCATTTGTGATTTTTGGTGAATATTTCATAGTTTAGGATTCCAAATGGCTAGTGTTTTAATGTTATGGAAACCAGAAGCATAAGGGAGCTAGAAGACTTCAAAACCTAATTTGAACTTTTACTATATGAAAATTACATAACAAGTAGAAGTATAAATTGTGTGAAGGGGACACGACAGGTAGGAAATTGTACTATTTTAAGTTTTTTTTCATTTCTAATTTTTACCAAATCATATTCGAATCTTTTCAGATATTTGTGAAGCTTTAAAAACACCTAGACATAAATAAAATATGACTTACCATATATGAATTAGACGAGGTAGTGTTTTGAAGAAATTGATAATTTAAAATGGGGAAAATATAGTATTAAAGTAATTTTCAAAGCTAGATTTTGAAACAAAGCACAATAGATTAGATTATGGAAGATAAAGTGAAAATATGATTAGCATACATGTTACACAATTAAATACAAATCTAAATTTTGGTTAAATCGAATATCTATTTTTTATGCCTTATTTCCTAATTTGGAATAAATGCTTAAGAGAAATGCTTCATGTAAGTAAAAGAGAGGCACTGAATGTGTGAATATGCTTGTCGATAAGTTTGAAAAATAGTGAGTGTTCTTTAAATTGATTTTATGCAAATGGTTTCTATTTAAGGAATCTAGCAAGTTGTGTGAATTTATTCATATAAAACAATTAAAATTCACTCATAACTTGCTAGATTCCTTAAATAAAAACCATGTGCATAAAATCAATTTAAAGAACACTTCTTATTTTTCAAACTTCAAGAATTGATGACGCGTGATTTTAAATTATATGATTATGAATTTTATGGAAATGATACATTACGACTGAATATTGCTAGTATAAGCTTATGTTTTAGCAATATTTGAGTTGAAAGTTGAATTTCATACAATTTGAAGTTACATTGAAATTATGTTATTGGTTGATATAGAGAAAAGATGATTTTTTTAGCCAATGGTACATCATTAGGATTTATACATATTATTATACCGGTGTATAATGGTTAACCTAGTACAGGTAAGCAATGTAGAACCAACTCTGTAACTAGTGATTAACCAATTATGAGTAAGTGACGCAGGACCAACTTCATAACTATTGATGTATAATAGTTAACCTAGTGTGGGTAAGTGATGTAGAACCAGCTCCATAACTAGTGGTTAACTAATCATGAGTAAATGATGTAGAACTAGCTTTGTGACCTTATGCCTTAGGGTACCAAATGGCAAAGAAGTTAGTGGTGGGTTATGTAATGTAAAAAATTCATGACAATAACAATGCAGTTAATTTAAAAGTAACTTGATATATTTGGTTTAAAAAAACATTTATGTTTTATATTGGTATTGTTTCATAAGAAATGAAATGAATCTATTTTAGGGAGGTTTGAATTGTTAAATATGATTTGCATAGAAATGTTAATACTTACTGAGCTCGTTTAGCTTACGCTCTACTTTCTGCTTTCAAAATAAAATCTCCTAGGTGCACACACAGAGGCTTGACCTTACTGGTAGTCAACTTCATCACGTTTTACTGTGTAGGCATTTTTGCCTTGTAAATATTTGCGGAACTATTGCATACTTTTGAATCTGTTTGGGAATGTACAATTGTGTAAAGAATGGATGTTTATAAAGGTTTTTTAATGAAATGCCTGAATATGTTTTATCTTTTTAAAGTTTATATGAGTGGACCTGAAGTCAAAATTTGTAGTTAGGATTTTGATGTGATTAAAGAAGTATTTTAAACTTTTACAAAGATTTTGAAAATTTTAGGATATAAAATACAGTCATTGTGCTGCTGAAATTTTTAATAAAATAGTTCAATGAAAAAACCCACTACTTATATCTTTTTATATTGAATTAAAGTTTTTTGATAAAAAGGGCAAAGACTTAGCTCTACAGGAACTTTCCAGTTGGATCAAATATCGACTAAAGGGCCATCATAAGGTGCTTGGTAGGCCACCTAGTTGTTTTAGATAGGGGCCTATCAGTTCCTTTTGAATTTTGATAGGTGTATATTATAGTCTATTTTCTCAATGTTTAAGTGTATTTTTAAGTGTTTTCTTAGATGATAATCATGTGTTTGGGACTCATAATTGTGTTCTTGTTAGTGTTTTTGTTTGTTTTAATTATATGATTGTTTCAAAGCAAGGATTTGATCTTAATAATATGTTTGAAGGGTATTTGATGTGTTTATTAGTGAGTGGAAGAGGGAGAAATTGAATAAAAGATGAAGAGAGAGTTAAAGAATAAGAACATGCACGATCGTGCATAATGAGCAAAATCCAGCTTTCCCAGCTTGAGAGATTTTGTATTCTAAATGTTTCGAGGTTTATTTTGAATCAAAACAAGTTGTAAAATCCTAAAAACCACCATAGAAGGCTCAAGAGTATGAAAAGAAAAGAAAAGAAAATTCCAAAAGAGTGGTTGCATATCACCAATTTGGAATCAATGCAATTGCCAGCTACTGGATAGGAAATGAAGGATATTCTTTTCTCTTTTATTTCTAGGAAAGCACTGGACCTGATGGGTTAATGTGATTGGATAACCTCCAGCTTTGTCCAATTTGGAATTAATGCAATTGCCAGCTACTGGATACAAAATCAAGGATATTCTTTTCTCTTTATACCTAGGAAAGCATCTAGAACTAATAGGTTCATTTTTTCAATTTACATGGAATATAACTGACAGTTTACTAGTTAAGGTGGTGCAAGAAGTTCTACATTTATGTGGGATGATGAGGAAGCCAAATGCAATACACATTTGCTTGATTTTAAAAGTTCCTTATGTTGTTTCTTTAAATGATTCAGACCTAAGTCTTGTTGCAACACAATTTATAAAGTGATAGCTAAATTACTAGACAAAAACTTAAGGTTCCTCTTAAGTCAATAGTAACTTAAGGTTCCTCTTAAGTTAATAGTTCATCAATCTCAAGGTGCATTCATTCATGGTAAAACAAATTTGATAATATTTGTCTAGTCCAGAACCTGATGAAGGACTATAACTCTAAAAAATCAATCAAAGGCTATCTTATTAAAGTGAATTTATCCGAGGCCTTTGACAATATTAATTAGAGTTTTTTTACTAGTAGTTTGGAATGGTTTGGCATCCCTAAGATTAATGAAGCAGGGATGATTTTGACAAGTAGCATTTTACTAACGAGATAAAGTAGGGTGATCCTTTATCACTATATCTGTTTGCAATCTCAACAAAAATTCTCAACGAAATTGTCACTTTTAAAATTAAGAAATTTAGATTTCTTTTATCATCACAAATGTGAGGTATTGTAACTTACTCATCTAAGTTTTGTTGATGATTTAATGATGTTTCGTGCTACAGATCAGAAGTCATTATCAATTTTGCACAAATGACTCATAAAGTTCTGTAGAATTTTTGGTTTGATAGTTAATAATCTGAAATGTTGGAAGTACTTCTTTTAAGATGTCTTTAACACTAATAGTTTGAAGGCTATCTTTGGTTCGAATATGTAAAATCTTCCCTTTAAATATTTAGGGGTACATATATCCTCTAAGAAGTTGAAGTACTATAATTGCTTGATGATGTTAGAGAGGTATAAAAATAATATTAATGCCTGGAGGAACAAATTTATCTCTTAGGCAGGGAAGGTTCAACTAATTATATAAATTCTAAATAGCTTGAACTACCATTAGATCTCACACTTGGTTCTTCCAAAAAAAATTGTTAAAGATATTGAAAGATGGATGAAAAACTTCCTTTGGTCTAAAAAAGCAGAAGATTCCAAAGAGAACAAGATGAAATGGGATCATCTTTGCTGGAGAAAGCAAGAAGGAGGGTTGGGACTTATTTTTTTTAGCTGATTCAAACCAAAATAAGAGGATTTGGAAGCTTCTTAATAATATATAGGGATTATAGAGCAAATTGATAAATGTATATTATTTAATTAATTCCAATTTTTGACTATTAAAAAAGAAGACTGAGAATTATTAGCCTTTCATCAACATTTTAAGGCATTTACCCGTTATCAAAATGCATATTGGAAATGGTGAAGACTCTTGGATTTGGTTTATCAACTGGACATCTGATAGCCCATTGGTTAAGAGAGATGATTTGCTCACTCTAGTAGGCAGATAGAAAATCAACACTGAGGTCTCATTTATTATTGCTGACAGTTAGTGGAAGATCAAAGGAAGAGTAGCTAATAGATTTCATGATTTTCTCCTAAGATATATGCCTAATTCATCCATCAATGATAAATTAATTTTGTCTACTAGTAGTAGTGGAGAATTTGCTAACTCTTCTTCCTTGAAAACTATAAGACCTCATCGTCTGAATGAACCTAGGTATAATATAGTATAGAAAGGCTCCCTAATGCTTGAGGCTTCTTTTGTAACTGGGTTGGTAGCTAGAGGAAGGTTGAAGACTAAGGATAGATTAAAAGGAATCAATGATCATATTAGTGTCATATGCAACACTTTAACTAAAATTACTAATATTCTTCAAGTACAAGCTCTCATCTTTTGTATGGGCAAGGATGCAACACAAATTGAATTTAGTTTGCCTATGAGTGAACAGGAAAACATTTTGGTTTAGGCTAGAAATCTCTATAAAAGTATTAAAGAAGACAGGAAATGCTTGAGTCTTATTATAACTTGCTCATTCTACTCGATTTGGTTTAAAAGAAACCAAAGAATCTTTAGGGATGTACACACAAACAAATATCCTATTGTAAATAGGACTTATTGTTGGATTAGAGAGGCATTGATAGCTAACCAAGCTACTGATAGTCTAAGTTCTATGAAATGTAATTGGGGATTGGTTTAGCTTATGCCTTTACTATTTTGGATTTTATTCTAGCTTTACTCTGAGGATAGGCTATCTAACTACATAGTTAGATAATTATTGTATCTATGGTCTTGTACTTGCCTTGATTGCCTTTTTTAGCTATTTCAATGATATTTATTTATTTATCTTTCAAAAAAATTCATATATGAATTGGAAAATATGACTCAATTCGGGGATGTTCAAGTCCTCCTTTACGTTTCCTTTCCCTTTTTATTTTTTATTTTTCTCACATGTTTGGAAAATTAAGACAATTTTTATTTTAAATGTGGGGGAGGAATTATAGGATTGTAAATATATATGCACAACCTTATCAATTTTTTCATGAATTTCTTAATAAGAGGTAATAATTTCTAAAATATACTATTAAAGATAGTTTATTATAAATTTGATTATTTTCTGTGTAACTAGTTATGAGTATTGGTGAATAAGTAAATTCAATTTGCTTTATGAATTTGGATAATGAATGCTTGATGAGCTTTATGATATTTCTTGTGTAAGTAACTTATGCATCAAGTAATTGTGACTTATTTTGAGCATTTTTATTATCCCACATAAAAAATTATGAATAAATGAATATATCTAATTTTTCTATATGGGCTTCATACCAATAAAAAGGTTGAAGTTAAAGATTGGCATCAGTGACCATTTGAGGTAGTGATCTAGTTACGTAATCAGGAGTATTCATAACAAGTTATTTAGTTTTCTACAAAAAAGCTAGGTAATCTCTCAACCAAGCTTCTCCAAGCTCCTAATACTCTTGTTTTGTTTAAATTTATGTATTATGAATAAGGGCTGTGAATAAGCTTAAATGGAAGCAATTTATCTTGTGTATATTCATTTTATGTATGAAATTGAATCTTATGATTTAGGATATAATTTAAAGGATCATGAAGTGAATTGAGTTGACTTGTGAATTGATGTAAGTGATTGGTTGCATAACATTTTGATGACCTTCATGATTAGATGAGTAATGGAGAATCTTTAATGATTATGTTTGATTTAT
>JAOQMP010066309.1:0-25376 GCA_027563575.1 Erythroxylum pedicellare | reverse complement strand
ATAACCTATCCTATTGACATGATTTTTCCCTTGATAAACCCCTTTGAGCTTTATACTTTTTCTTTGTGTATTAACCATGTTACATGCTTTATAATTACCTAAATTTTTTACCGAAGCCATAAGCTAGTGAAGCATTTGTGATTGTTGAGTTTGTGGATGTACAAAATTCTAAGTGTGGGGGTGTCCATATGTGTGGGTTTGTTATGATATTAGGATGTTTTGTAATTGAAATTCCCATGTTAATGTATTTTCTTTTAATGTTTAAAAAATAAAAAAAAAGAAAGGAAAAGAAAGAAAGAAAAGAGAAAAGCACAAGAAAAGAAAAGAAAAAGAAATACAAAAATGTTTAAATAAATGTAGCTAGAAGCAAGTGCATATGTGTTGAAAAGTTGTTTATGATTAATGCATTCTCCTAAAGTTGTGATGAATGGGTTATTTGAGTATATTGGATATGAGGTAGATGTTGTCTTAGAAGGTTCACTTATTGTAGTTTCAATGTATTGTTTAGATTGATTTGCAGTCCAGAAAAGCATTTGAATGTGTCAAAAATTTTTAAATGGAGTCTAACTTGGCCCTGTAAAATTAAAGGAGATCTATGCAAAATAAAGGAGTCTAACTTCTCCTCGTTTGTGCATGACCATGCAATTTTTCAGTCTCAACTCATCGAGGGGCCTAAAGATATCTTTCTCTTATTATATATAAGAGACAAATTCCAACTTATTCATCCACATTCCTCCATATGATTCATGGCTTACCCGAGTAGAATTTTTATAATCACCTTTTATTGTTGACATTTGATATTATCAAAACAAACTAATCCACAAGTAGGAAACTGTGACAATCTCAAATCAAAGGACTATATTCAGTAGCTATAATGAGAACCACTTATGAAACTTATATAAAAATCCTTGAAGTGTTCTCATAGAAGGTCGGTCTAATTGCATGTTCTCTAACATGAATCCATGTGATTAACATAATATCTTTATATTAATGACCCGTGAAATATAGTCATTTGTTAATCAACACACTAGTCTCAAAAGTCATTATTATCCCTTACATTAATGAAATTAATGAGGGATCTTTTAGAATAACTGTATCCATATTACAATAGGGTCTCATGATCAAGTACGTAATTGATGGCCAATTGCAAGATACATATTATTCATGGAATCATAATTCAAATTTATTTATAACTCCCCTAAAAAAATGATCATAGCAAACAATAATTAGGCATTACTAATGGATTATCCAAAAACATATCACAAAATTACAATCTTATATAATTACACATCCAAATGTCTAATACCTAATGCTCTAGTATGAAGATAATTTTTAGCCTGTGGGAGAGGCTTAGTTAACGGATCAACTATATTAGGATCTGTTGACACTTTGCACACCTTCACATCACCTCTTTCAATAATGTGTCGATAAAGTGAAAACGCTTGAGTATGTGTTTGGTTTTCTGATGAGATTTTAGTTCCTAAGCTTGGGCAATGGCTTCATTTTTATCACAATAAAGATCCACTAGATTTATAATGCTAGGAACCACACCAAGTTCAATGATGAACTTTCTGAAACAACCTCCTTTATTGCTTCTGAAGTAGTAATATACTCAGCTTCTGTTGTTTAATCAGCAATTGTGTCCTACTTGGAACTCTTCCAACATACTGCTCCACCATTCAGGCAGAATCCAAATCCTGAATGTGATTAGAAGTCATCTTTATTTGACTGGAAGCTGGCATTAGTGTAACCATTTACAATGAGCTCTTCCTTACCTCCATAGATAAAAAACATATCCTTAGTTCTTCTAAGTGCTTTAAAATGTTCTTAACAACTATCCTGTAGCTTTCACGTAGATCTGAATGATGTATACTTGTTATACTTAAAAAATATGCAACATTCACATGAGTACACAACATGGCATACATGATAGATCCTACAGTAGATGCATATGGGATCTTACTGTGGCTTTCACCTAGATCTGCCTGATATCTATTTTTCATACTAAAAGAATTTGCAACATCTGCATGAGTACATAACATGGAATACATGATGGATCCTACAACAGATGCATATGTGATCCTACTCGTGCGATTTCACTCATCTAGTGTCAAAGGGCACTAAGCCTTATTCAAAACTATGCCATGTGACATAGTTAAGAAGCCTTTCTTAGATTATTACATATTGAATCTATATAAAATCTTATCGATATAAGTGCTTTGACTTAGTCCAATAAACCTTCTCGGTCTATCTCAATAGATCCTAATACCTAAGATGTATGCTGCCTTGCCCAAGTCTTTCATTGAAAAATAACTTCTTAACCATGCTTTCACATATTGATGCATAGGAAAGTCATTTCCAATGAGTAGTATGCCATCTACATATAAGACGAAGAAAACAATTGTGCTCCCACTAGTCTTCTCGTAAACACAAGGTTCTTCTTCATTTTTTAGGAAACCAAACTCTTTGAGTGCCTCATTAAAAGGAAGATTCCAACTCTGAGAAACCTGTTTCAATCCATAAATGGATTATTGAAGCTTGCATACTTTCCTAGCATTTATAGGTGATGTGAAACCTTCAGGCTATGTCATATACATATTCTCTTCCAGATTCCCATTAAGGAACGTTGTTTTCAAATTTATTTGCCAAATCTCATAATCACAGAATCTAGTAATTGCTAGGAGGATGTGAATGGATTTAATCATTGAAACTAGGGAATAGGTTTTATCATAGTCAATACTATGAATTTGCTTGACCCTTATCCACTAATCGCACTTTGTGCACATGTACATTGCCATCCATGTCAACTTTCTTCTTAAAAATGTACATACACTCACATGCACTCAATAGTTTTTACAACATTAGGTGGTTCAAACAAAACCCATACTTTGTTTTAGTATATGGATTCCATTTCGCATTCCATGACTTGAAGCCATTTATCAGAGTTAGGGCCCATCGTTGCCTCCTTGTAGGATATAGGTTCATCATCCTTTATCAGTAACAGATGACGATGTTTAGTCACCATAAAACCATATCTTATGGGTTCATGATGGAACCTTTCAAACCTATGTGGGGCTAGTGTCATAGGTATAGTTTCTACAATATTTTATAGATCAAAAAGAGACTCCCTTATATTGGAGAATTCTCTTGTGACTTTTGAATTTCTTCAATATGTACTTTACTCCCACTAGTTCCTTTAGAAAGAAATTCTCTCTTTTGAAATACACTTTTTCAAGCAACAAACACTTTGTTCTTGGTAAGAATATAAAAGTAGTATCCTTTAGTTTCCTTAGGATGCCCAATGAAGAAGCATTTATTGGATTTGGGTCTAATTTTTTTAGAATTTAACCTTTTAACTTAAGCTTCATTTCCCCAAATCTTTACAAAAGACAAAATAGGAACCTTTCCTGTCCACATCTCATATGGTGTCATTTTTACTACCTTCGTTGGACTTCTATTCAGTGTAAACATAACTATTTCTAGAGCAATCTCAAAAAAGACAATGGAAGATTTGCATGACTCATCATAGATCGAACCATATCTAATAATGTTTAATTCCTCCTTTTAGGCACATCATTCCATTTTGGAGTTATAGGTGGATTGAGTTATGAAATTATTCCACAATTTGACATCTCTTTGAGATGGTCATTAAACTCTTAGCTTAAATATTCACTACCTCGATCTGATTAAAGGGCTTTTATTATCTTACCAATTTGGTTTTTCACTTCATTTTGATATTCTTTGAACTTTTCAAAGTATTCAGATTTATGTTTCATCAAATAAACATAAATGTATCTATTAAGGTCATCAGTAAATGAAATGAAAACCTCCTATAGCAATAGAATTTAATGGTCCACATACATCAGTATGTGTGAATGCTAATAAATCACTAGCCTGCTGACTGTGGCCAGTAAAAGGCGTTTTAGTCATTTTTTCCAATAAAAAAAGATTTTTATGTCTCATATGATTCAAAATCAAAATAGTTTAAAAGTCTATCATTATGGAGCTTATGTATGCGCTTCTCATTTATATGCACCAAATGACAATGCCAAGGGTAGGTGCGATTCGAATCATGAGATTTGAACCTCTTAATATTTATGTTATAAACAAGGCTTTATAAATTTAGAACATAAAGCCCATTCTCTAATTGGGCACTACTATAAAATATGTCATTACGAGAAAATGAACAATAATTGTTCTTAATCATAAAATAGAAACCTTCCATGTCCCAAAATGAAATAGAGATAATATTCCTACTTATACCAGCTACATGGTAGCAATTATTGAGTTCTAAATCTGAAGGTAAAGATAAATGACATGTCCCTATAGCTAAAGCATCAACTTTTGCTCTATTGCCTATGTGCAGGTCCACTTCACCCTTTGACAAAGTTCTACTATTTTGTAGTCTTTGCACATTCACACAAATGTGAGAACCACAACTAGTATCCAATACCTAAGATGTAGAACTAGAAGTAGCAACATTTACTTCTATAACATAAATACCTAAAGCAGAAGTGCCATTACCCTTCTTCTTCTTCTTTAAATCTTCCAAATATTTCTCGCAATTTCTCTTCCAGTGACCCAACTCATTACAATAATGGCAAAGATCACCATTAGAAGGACTAGACTTAGTCTTTGGGTTAAGATTAGGATTAGGTTTGTTCCGATTCTTAATTTGACCTTTGCCCTTGCCTTTCCCCTTCCCTTTACTATAGATTTGTTTCTCAAAACCTTTCCCTTTTTGGACTATGAGTACCTTAAGGTTAGGTTCCTTTTTAATTTTCTTCTCATTAGTTTTAAACATCCCATGCAACTCAGTCAAAGATTTATTTAGATTAAGCATATTATAGTTCATAACAAAAGTATCATAATCACCTAGTAGAGACTGAAGGATAATGTTAGTAGCTAACTCTTGGCTTATAGGAAATCCCAATCTTTCTAAGTTCTCAACAAAGCCTATCATCTTGATGACATGTGGGCTAACTAGGCTCCCTTTTGCTAGCTTGCACTCCGAGAGAGACTTCACAGTTTGAGATTTGTGAAAGTTTATGTAAATTGATGTAGAACTATATTTATTCTGTTCTAGTTTTGAGAGATATGAATATGGTTATAAGTCGATGTACTGTTCATGCATGAATATGTGAAATGCTAACAAAAATGAATTTGAATGAATTTAGAACGAAGGGAAAAGTTTAAGGTGATGCAATGCTATGGGAAAAGTATTAAAATGGAAAGTTTATGATGAAATGAAGTTGTTGATGAAATTGAGAAATGAAGAAAAAATTGAAAAGTGCAAGAATTGGTGAATATCTGTATATTTTCTGTTTTTAATGTTAGTGTATAATCTTGAATTTTGATCTATTTTGGATGATTTTGAACTATAATAGGAGTTAAATGAAGTGAAAGAGTAGATAAAAGTGAAAAGATATGCATTGGATGAAAGTATGAAAAATAGGAAAATTACAATAGAGAGAGGAAGTAAAAATGAAGCTTCAGAATTTTGAAGTTTGGAGTGTAAGTTTGACTTTGTTTTATTAAGAGATTGTATTAGGTATAGACAAGTATAATAGATGATTTAGAAGTGATTAAGTTGGAAAAGGAATGAGAAAAAAAGAAGAAGAAGAAGAAGGAAGCGTGATCGCAACTTTGCTATTAAAAGGTTGGGAATTGCGATCGTGCTAAAACGTTTTTGGTGCACCTCGCAATCATGTAGATGCACGATTGTGACTTGAAGGTAAAACTCATGATCGTACAGATGCATGATCGCTACTTTTAATTATTTTTCTGGAAGAGTTTATTCTGAACATCCTTCAATTGTTTTATTATAACTTCTTCACCCGATGTCCAAATGACTTGATTCTTGAACCAATAGACTCATAAGATGTTTCTCTTAATCTCCACCAAAAATCATAGCCTTTTGAAATAAGGAAAATTTGGAAAGTTTATTATGGAGTTTGGATGTTGCAGGGTTATGAGTTAAGGAGTCACAACTGTGAGTTTTTGATATGCACAGGCGTGAGTGATGATTTCACACTAGTGACTAAATTAATTTGGTATTTAGGGCTGTGCATGGATGTTGCATAGTCGTGACTTAGCTGTAGTTGGGTTAATTAAACCCGAGCTTTTGCACATTAAACGTCTTTCCTTCTTTTTCCTATAACTTCTTCTATGGATATTTAATTGGGATGATTTTTAATTTAGAGTAACCTAGAGATATAGGGATACAGATGTTCTTAAGAAATCAAATTGTAATTCAGTCTCTAAGACTTTCAATTTTTGGATGGAAGTTGAGTATGGTGTGCTGTTTTAGAATGAGAATAGTCCAAAAATATTTTAGGTATAACTTTTAGCTTACTGAACAAAATTCAATAATTTTGATGTCATTAGAAACTTAAGCCATTGGAAAATAACATTTTAGAAGTAAGCATTACCTAATTTTGTCATTTACCTTATCAAAATGATCATACAAAGTTGATCCGAAAGTATGTTATTAGAAAAATCTGAATTGATCAATTAGGTTATGAAATTACTTTCACATTGTTTTATTATGGTCCAAACCCT
The DNA here is from genome assembly GCA_027563575.1 of Erythroxylum pedicellare. Lineage (NCBI taxonomy): Eukaryota > Viridiplantae > Streptophyta > Magnoliopsida > Malpighiales > Erythroxylaceae > Erythroxylum > Erythroxylum pedicellare. The sequence continues at coordinate 18,815 of JAOQMP010066309.1, read as the reverse complement.
AAGTATTAATGATATTTATGAGGGTTTTGATATATAAATGATATGGTGATAAGAATTTGATATGATACCCGGGATTGTCATTGAACATACATTGTGCATTTTTTATATACATAGATGTGCATAAAGGCATACTTATGCATTTGTGCAAAAGTTTGATGTTTGTAAATGTGTTTTGTATGATATATAGGAGCACATTGGACATTAGTCAGACATTGTTGGACCATCCAGGAAATAGCATTATCAGAGCATACTGTGCTTCAACCTAGATGACTTTTCCTAGGATTAAATGAATTTGTTTGATTTCCAATTATTAATTATTTGTGATTTGTGTATAAATTCTGGACTTAAAGTCCGAGGAGTTAATATTTGGGAATGTATTGGAAGTGTTCTAATTGTTATGAAAATTTGAATGATCTTCTCAATGAAAGTTGAATACCAAACTTAGGTCTGATGATTATGAGATTCTGATTGTGCAATACATATGACTGTAATGCACGACATATTCTGTATTTGATGCATTTCCTAAAATGCATGCTCAAATAAAGACATTATGATCGAAGTAGCTAGTATATAAGCACTTACATATAGAGCTTTTCTCCGTGATTTTCTGTTTCTGCATGTAGAACTTTGTTGCGTGATTTCTGTTATGAATGAGCCCAATAGGCCAGTATCTATAAATGTGTGTGAAAGGCACTTGATCATAACAATAATAACAAATCTAGAGTGTCATATGCATTTGTATTTATAAATATATATTTTGAATTCGCAATGATAACATGATATGCCATGATAATGTGAATATTGAATTATTTATGATTTGAATGAATATATGTGAGATTTGTAATTTTGCGTACTTAACCTGGGTGAAATCATCAATGATGGTTCACTCATTGAGTTCGTAAAACCCAAAAAAAAATACAACGTGGCTTTTCAGGTATGAGACAGGAGATCTATCTGGATTAAAGGAACATTTTGGACTTAGTTATGACTCAGAGGTCTATCAGCTGACATCTAAAGAGTTGTAATTTTTGTATTTTGTAGTTTCTTGTCTAGAACTTATATAAGGATTGTAAAATATAGTAAAAGCTTTTTTCAATGAATGCAGTGAATGGTTTTAAAATTTGATGACTCTTAATTATGTTAGATGATGCCATGTATAAGTTGGATATGTGTTTTGCTCTAACATACCATTATCGTAGGATATGTATTTAAATGTCCTTGGATGTTCACGTATATAACTTATGGTAGTGGGATGTATCAATTTTGGTATTAGAGCATGGTTTGGCATAGTGAGAGATTCAGATAGTGATACTAACTTTGATTTGTTATAGGTCACCCTCCATAAGAGATCAAATTAGAGAGTCAGCTGACATGGAGTTTGTAGGAGCCAATGTAGAGTCTCATGTACCTGAGTTTGCTCAAATGCCTCGAGAATTCTTGTGAGGTGAGAAAAAGATACAATAAATTAAGAAAACAGGGGGCTGTGGACTTTTATGAAAATACAGACCCGACTGAGGCAGAAGGGTGGTTAGAGAGAACGAAAAGAGTGTTTGACCACATGGACTGTGAGGCAGATGAAAGATTTGATTATGCAATCTCATTACTACAAGGTCCCGCATACCAGTGGTGGAAAACTATTCCAGATAGTACCAATAAACCTTGTATTTTGACCTAGGAAGATTTGCTAAGGGCATTCCGAGAGAACTATATGCCTAAGATTTACATGGATCGTAAGATGAAAGAATTCTTAGATCTGAAAAAAGACAGGCTCACTGTGGTAGAGTATGAGATAAGATTCAACGAGTTAATTGGATATGCAACTGCATTGATCCCAATTGAATAAGACAAATGTGGATGGTTTGAGGACAGTTTGAACATGGAAATTAGAATGAGGCTAGTCATTTGAAATTTAGGCAGTTTTACAGAACTCTGAACAACCTCGATCAGAATTGAACAGTTATTGAAGGATGGTCAGGGAGACTATAGACAGGAGATTAAAGGTAAGAGACAGGATGAATCTCAGGCTGATTCTAACAGAAGCTTTAAAAAGCGTCAGAACAGATTGTCTCAATTCCAGTCCAGATTGAGACAATCTAGATCCCAATCAAGAGGTGGATGTGAGGCTTATTTGGTCTATGTAGTTGATACTCAGAATGAACAAACCATTCAGGATATTCCAGTTATTAGGGATTCCTAGATGTGTTTCCTATAGAACTACTAGGTTTACCCCCAGAAAGGGAGACGAAGTTCACCGTAGACATTGTTCCAGGTACCGCTCCTATATCAATTCCTCCATATAGGATGGCACCTGTAGAACTGAAGGAATTGAAAACTCAATTGCAGGAGTTGTTAGATAAAGGTTTCATCAGGCCTAATGTGTCACCTTGGGGAACTCCGGTATTGTTTGAAAGGAAGAAGGATGGAAACCTGAGATTATGTATTGACTATCGACAGTTGAATCAGATAACAGTTAACAATAAATATCTATTACCAAGGATTGATGATTTGTTTGATCAATTACAGGGAGCTGAGGTGTTTATAAAGATAGACTTGAGATCAGGATATTATCAGTGGAAAATTACTAAGGCAGATGTACCGAAGAGTGCATTTAGAACAAGATATGGGCACTTCGAGTTTTTGGTAATGCCGTTTGGATTGACCAATGCCCTGGTAGCTTTTATGGCCTTAATGAATAAGGTATTTTAACCTTATTTAGAGCCCTTTGTGATTGTATTTATTGATGACATTTTGGTGTACTCAAAGTGTAGAGAAGATCATACTGTACATCTAAGATTGGTTTTACAGATAATGAGGGAAAAATAGTTATATGCCAAGTTCAGTAAGTGTGAATTTTGGCTTGATCAAGAAGTATTCTTGGGTCACATAATGTTTGGACAGGGCATTCAGGTAGACCCAAAGAAGATAGAAGCAGTGATGAAGTGAGAGACTCCGAGGAATGTGTTTGAGGTCCAGCATTTCTTGGATTAGCTGGATATTATAAAAGGTTTGTAAAGGGGTTTTCATTGATCTCAACCCCTTTGACAAAACTTTTAAGAAAGAATGTGCCTTTTAGATGGAATGATGATTGGCAGAGGAGTTTTAAGGAGCTAAAGCTTCAGTTAACTAGAGCATCGGTGTTAGCTATTCCATCTAGCTATGGAGGTTATGTTATGTATAGTGATGCTTCATACCAGGGTTTAGGATGTGTACTGATGCGGCATGGCAAAGTAATAGCATATACATCAAGATAGTTGAGATCTCATGAGTTTAATTATCCAGTACATGATTTAGAACTTGCTGCAGTAGTATTTGCCTTAAAGATTTGGAGACAATACCTATATGGAGAAACTTTTCAGATATTCACTGATCATAAGAATTTGAAGTATCTGCTGAGCCAGAAAGAGTTGAAAATGAGACAGAAGAGATGGATAGAATTGTTAAAAGATTATGATTGTACAATTGAGTATCATCCTAGCAAAGCTAATGTGGTAGCTGATGCATTAAGTCGAAAGTCCAATAGTAGTGTAGCTCAAGTACAGTTATCGAGGTTACAGAGCCTAGTTCATTTGAGAGCAGTAAATGTTGAATTGAATTTAAGGCAGAATGAAACATTGATAGCTATATTGAAGTTGAGACCTGTATTGCTTGAAAGAATTAAAGAGGCTCAGAGCAGAGATTCAGAATTAGTAAAGTTAATTAAGAAGTTGAATGTAAATCTGGATTTTGATTTTGAAGTGAGAGATGATACTTTGTGTTTAAGGTAAAGATTATGTGTGCCTGATGTTGATAATTTGAGGAAAGAGATTTTAGAGGAAGCATATATAGTAGCTTATACTATGCATCCTAGTACCACCATGTATAATACGCTGAAACAACATTACTAATGGCATGGACTGAAAAAGCAAGTCACAGAGTTCATTTCTAAGTATATAACTTGCCAACAAGTTAAGGTTTAGCATCAAGCTCTAGTTGGATAATTACATTCATTGCCTATTCCGAAGTGGAAATGGGAACGAATCACGATGGATTTTATCATAGGTTTACCGAGGACTCCGAGACAACATAATGTCATTTGGGGTCATTGTTGATAGGTTGACCAAGTCAGCTCATTTCTTACCAGTGAGAGAAAATTATTCACTAGATCAGTTAGCTCGACGTTATGTGAATGAAGTTGTGAGATTACACAAGGTTCTAGTGTCTATTGTATCAGATAGGGATCCTAGATTTACCTTGAGATTTTGGGGTAGCTTAAAGGTAGTTTTGGGTACAAAACTAAAATTTAGTACAACATTTCATCCTCAAATAGATCGTCAGAGTGAGAGGACGATCAAGACTGTTGAAGATTTGCTCAGAGCTTGTGCTCTAGAGTTTCAAGGAGTATAGGATCAATATGTAGCTTTCATCTAATTTGGATTTAATAATCAGTATCACAGTGGTATTAATATGGATCCATACGAGGCGTTATACGGTAGAAAGTGTTGTTCACCTTTATATTGGGATGAAGAGGGTCTAAGAATTGTCGAAGGCCTAGAGTTGATTTTTGATAATGTTGACAAAGTGAAATTGATCCGTAGCAAAATTAAAGTAGCACAAGAAAGACAGAAGAGCTATGTGGATCAACATAGCGAGATTACCAGGTGGGAGATAGAGTATTCCTGAGAGTATCACCTTGGTGTGGTGTGTTGAGATTCGATAAGAAGGGTAAGTTAAGTCTGAGGTATATTAGTCCATATGAGATAATTGAAAGAATTAGACCATTAGCTTATAAGTTAGCCTTACCTTTGAAAATGGCTCACATACATAATGTGTTTCATGTGAGTATGTTTAGGCGATATCAGTCAGATCCAACTCATGTGATACCGGCTTAGGAGATTGAAGTCACTAGTAATTTGATCTATGTTAAAGAACTAGTGAAGATAATTGGATATCAGAATAAACAACTGAGGAACTGAGTGATCCCAATGGTGAAAGTCCTTTACAAGAATCATTCGAGTGAGGAAGCCACATGGGAAACGGAGGAGCATATGGGAAATCACTACCCCTACCTACTTAATCATTTAAGTAAGAATTTTCAGGAAGAAATTTTTTCTAGGAGGGGAGAATTGTAATATCCTGTTATCCATGTTAAGTCTAGAATTGTGTATTATGAGAAATTATTGAGAAGTTAAAACATGTATATCATGTGTAAGTTAAATATGACATGCATATTTTTGCACATTCATACGATTGTACATGCATTCATTGTCATTTTCTAGGTATAATTGAGTATTAAATGTGATTAAAATTTGATTTAGCAATTTTGGTATATTTAACATATTTTTGAATTTTTGGTAAATTTTAGAAAATATTAAAATATAGACCAATTATAGTGTGACACGTGGCAACATGTATATGTGACAAATGGATTGTATGTGTGGTGATAAGTGGTAGACTTACTTGGGTGACATATGTGATACATACAAAATAGCCACGTAGTCTGATTTGAGTAAGGAAAGATTACATATAGCTTATGTTCTGTTTAGGAAGTGGTTACTATAGCTTTTGATATTCACTGAACGCATTTAGCAAAGAACTCTTTCTTTGTTCCTTGTCCATCACGAATATTGAATCTTTGTGTGTAATTGGGTTACTCTTACTACTGAGAAGTATAACTAAATCAAGTAAGTGTTTGTTGTTGATGTTTTTACGGTGTAAATATATACATGCATGAGGAGTTTAAGAAGTGTAGCTTCGATGATTAATAAACTAGATAATGGATTTATGAAATGGGAATTGTTCAAAAACTATATGAAATAAATTATAACTTGAGATTTGTGAAAGTTTACGTAAATTGATGTAGAAATATATGTATTCTGTTCTGGTTTTGAGAGATATGAATATGGTTATAAGTTGATGTAATGTTCATGCATGAATATGTGAAGTGTTAACAAAAATGAATTTGAATGAATTTAAAACCAAAAGAAAAGTTTAAGGTGATGCAGTATTATGGGAAAAGCATTAAAATGGAAAGTTTATGATGAAATGAAGTTGTTGATGAAAATGAGAAATGTAGAAAAAAATGAAAAGTGCAATAATAGGTGAATATCTGTATATGTTCTGTATTTAGTGTTAGTGTGTAATCTTGAATTTTGATCTGTTGTGGATGATTTTGAACTGTAATAGGATTTAAATGAAGTGAAAGACTAGATAAAAGTGAAAAGATATGCATTGGATGAAAGTATAAGAAATTGAAAAATTATAGTATAGAGAGGAAGTAAAAATGAAGTTTCGAAATTTTGAAGTTTGGAGTGTAAGTTTGAATTTGATTTGTTTAGAGATTGTATTGGGTATAGACAAGCATAATAGATGATTTAAAAGTGATTAAGTTGAAAAAGGAATAAGAAAAATAAGAAGAAGAAGAAGAAGAAGAAGAAGAAGAAGAAGAAGAAGAAGAAGGAAGCAAGTCATAACTCACGATCGTGCTTTAGCACGATCGTGACTTCATAGGTATTTGGTGCGTCTCACGATCGTGCAGATGAACGATCGCGACTTGAAGGCGAAACTCACGATCGTGCACAACTCTCAATTGTTTTTCTAGAAGAGTTTATTTTGAACATCCTTCAATTTTTTGTTATAACTTCTTCACCTTATGTCCAAATGACTTGATTCTTGAACCAATAGACTCATAAAACATTGCTCCTTATCTCTACGAAAAATCATAGCCTTCTGAAATAGATTGATTGATGAATTTAAGATGAAATGTTGAGGAAAAATTAGGAAAGTTTATTCTAGAGTTTGGATGTTGAATGAATGTTGGTTAAGGTCTCGCAGCCATGACTTTTTGATATGAACAGGCATTAGTGATGATTTCATACTCATAACTGAATTAATTTTATATACATGGCCATGCATGGATCTTGAACAACCATGACTCAACTGTAGTTAGGTTAATTAAACTCGAGAGGATTTGCACATTGAACATCTGTCATTCTTTTTCCTATAAATTCTTCTATGGTTATCCAATTGGGATGATTTTTTATTGGAGTAAACTAGAGATATAGGGCTACAGATTGTCTGAAGAAATTGAATTTTAATTCAGTCTCTAAGACTTTCAATTTCTAGATGGAAGTTGAGTATGGTGTACTGTTTTATAATAAGAACAGTCCAAAAATATTTGGGGTATAACTTTCAGCTTACTAAACCAAACTTAATGATTTTTATGTCATTAGAAACTTAAGACATTGGAGAATAACTTTCTATAAGGAAATGTTGCCTAATTTTGTCATATACCTTAACAGAATGATCTTATAAAGTTAACCTAGAAGTATGTTGTTAGAAAAATTGAAATTAGTTTCACATTGTTTTATTATAGTCCAAACCCTAAGTACTAATGATATTTATGAGGTTTTTGATATATGAATGATATGGTGATAAGAATTTGATATGATAGCCGGAATTGTCATTGAACATGCATTGTGTATTTTTGTTATACATAGATGTGTATAAAGGCATGCTTATACATTTGTGCAAAAGTGTGATATTTGTAAATGTGTTTTGTATGATATGGAGGAGCATATTGGACGTCAGTCAGACATTGTCAGACCATCTAAGTAATAGCATTATCAGAGCGTACTATGAGTTAACCTAGATGACTTTTCCTAGGATTGAATGAATTTGTTTGACTTCTAATTATTGACTGTTTGTGATTTGTGTATGAATTCTGGACTTAAAGTCTAAGGAGTTAATATTTGGGAATGTATTGGAAGTGTTCTGATTGTTATGAAATTCTGAATGATATTTGTATTCTCAACGAAAGTTGAATTCTGGACTTACGTTTGATGATTATGAGATTTAGATTGTACAACACATGTGACTGTTATTCATGGAATATTTTTTATTTGATGCATTTCATAAAATACATGCTCAAATAAAGGCATTCTGATCGGAGTATCCAGTATATAAACGCCTAAATGTAAAGCTTTGATCCGTGGTTTTCTATTTCCACACATAGAGCTTTGCTCCGTGATTTTTGTTATGACTGAGCCCAATGGGCTAGTATCTGTATATGTGTATGAAAGGCACTCGGTCATAACAATAATAACAAATCTAGAGTCTCATATGCATTTGTATTTATAGATATCTATTTTGAATTCGCAATGATAACATGATATGCCATGATAATATGAATATTGAATTATTCATGATCTGAATGAATATATGTGAGATCTGTGATTTTGTATACTTAACCTGGATGAAATCATCAATGATGGTTCACTCATTGAGTTCGCAAAACTCGTAAAAACTTGTAAAGTGGCTTTTTAGGTACAAGACAGGAGACCTAGTTTCTTTAACTGGATTAGAGGAACATTTTGGACTTAGTTATAGCTTAGAGGTCTGTCAGCTGACATCAGAAGAGTTGTAATTTTGGTATTTTGTATTTTCTTATCTAGAACTTGTATAAGGATTGTAAAATACAGTAAAAGCTTTTGTCAATGAATGCAAAGAATGGTTTTAAAATTTGATGACACTTAATTATGCTAGATGATGCTATGTGTAATGGATATTTGTTTTGCTTTAACATACCATTATTATAGGATTTGCTCTAACCTTGGATGTTTGGGCATATACCTTATGGTCGTGGGATGTATCAGGCTTCCATGTTCTCAAACTGCTTTTGTAGATTTGGGTTCATAGTTTCCAACATGAGACAACTAATGTCGAGAGCATCATCCTCATGCTTCTTATAAGTATTCCTTTCAGTAAGGAGAGCAGTGGAAACAAGTGCCCATTTGGGGACTGGCTTTTCAAGGAGATAGTCCTTCTTCTCTTACTTGAGAAAGATTCTCAAGTTTCTATACTAGTCTAGAAAGTTTGAACCATTCAACTTGTCTTTCTCAAAGATAGATCACAGTGAAAAACCTGATGAAGAGTTGGTGGTCATGATTATCTATAATAAAATTTGGAAAGTTTTAGTGACATGTTCATTAATAAAACCCAATTCTTAAAAATTAAGAATCTCCCACTATACTCATATAGCAAATGTCCCTCATAACAAGTATAGTGGTCTAAGATCCATATTTCACTAAGACCCAAGTGAGCTTTGGGTCATCACCTGAATCTTAGTTATTTAGGTAAGCAACTTTTGCTAATTATATTATATATAACTTTTGTTTATTGGGTGACATCTTTTTTCCCGACTCTTAACTTTATGCCTTAAGGTTCAAAACCATTTTGGTAAGTAATCTGCTTCTCACTTATAGGTAAATGTTACCTATCACGTTGGATTTAAATAATCAAGAGCACCTTGCTTTGCCAAGTCCACTACTCAACGATTCAAAAATCAGAAAGGAAATAATTATTACTTAATATTGTTGAGGCACTAAGTTAATTATTAATTTTTTATATACATGCATAAAAGAAATTATAAGTAAAAGCATGAATAAAGAAAAATTAATATGATATAGTATGGGCCCTAAACTATGAAGATCTAATCTCCAATAGCAATGTCTTGTAGCAAATGGATCGCCATCCTCATGCCTCCACTCTAGTTAATTTGATTCTTCAATTAACTTGAAAGGTACAATATTGCAATCGTAACTAGTAATAATCTAATTATTACATAAAAATATGAAGATAGGTAGGTCGTTTCCAAAATTACATAAATACATAACAACACGCAGGTTGTATCTAGAATATAAAACAACTATAGGCTATACTATTCATCATTCATAATCAAGGCAAGATATAAAATATCAAAGAATATAAAACACAAATTATAAGAAAACATATGATTGATATAAAATGAGAAATTTGGAAGGGTTAGGGGCTCATGCCCTCTGTGGGGTCCAAGGGGCAATGCCTCTGGCGGCAATCTCACTCATTCAATCACATTGAACAATCAACAGAGCCCCTTATTCAATCATATTGAACAATCGAAAAACCCTAATTTCATAAGATTAAATTGAATTTAATTTCAAAAAAACAAGAGTGGCTCTAATACCACTGATTAGATTTTTGAATTGTCAACAGTAATAGCATTTATCATCTTTGACAATCTGAAACATTGAGACCCATGTAAGTATCGAAACTAAATCCAGATCAGATTATACCTTTTATAGCAAAAATATATAGAGAAATTGTTAGTGTTGAGAAGAGGATGTCAACCATCATGCCTCTACTAGATCCATACTCTTGCAAGACTGAACAATCCCTTCTGATGTGCTAGCACCACTTGCTGAAACCTCTCTCTCCATCTTTATTTCTAATAGAGGATGTCTCTTTAGAGGATGTCTCCTTTAGGGTTTTTAAGCAATTAAGAGCATATCAAATTCTTCTATCTTCAAGTTATACTATATATCCATCTATATAGTAAAACCTTAAAGCCCAAAGCCCAAACCCTAAAGCCTAAAACCCAAAGACAAAATCCGATTAAGGCCTGATAAATTTTAAGACTGCTTGGTGTGTGACCCTGTAGACTTATTTAATATTAGCAAAAGGATTAAACTTCTTTTAGGCCTATAAGTTATAAGCAGTCTCTAGCAAACATAATTAACTACCTAATATTACATAAGGTTGGAATACGACATTACTAAATCACAACTGATCAATTAGAGTACGTTATATAATTGGTTCGCTGGCCATACACTAACAATTTAGGTTAGGATTGTGTTATTTTGTTAAATATTTGTGTTTTGAATGTTTTATAGGTTAGAACATTCCATTAAACTTAAATTTTGTGTATTTGAGGTGCCTTGATGTGTTTTTTAATATTTAAGATCAAATATCGAAGAACGGAGGAGATTGGGAGGAAGCTCGAAGTAAGGCCCAGGGTTATCATGACAGAACCTTGGTGGGTTTGCCACAATCATGGCCCTATCTACCATGATCGTGATCGAGACCTGTGCGATAATAAACACAGATCGAATTTTAAAACATGACTTCTTGAGGGAAATTTCAGACTTTTAAGCCCTATTAAACCCTAATTTTTATCTTAAATAGAAAAGATATATAAAGAAAATAAAGAAGAACTAAAAGGGAGCTCCATTTCCCACCACTTTGAGAAAGATCCAAGGGAGAGAAGCATAAGAGAGAAGGAGGAGAAAGGAAGAAGGAGAAGAAGGGATATAGTGCTACTATCTTTCTGATCCATTTTGACCCTTCCAAGTGACATTTAATTTTATCTTTATTATTCTTTCTTTTAAATGAATGAGATGGATTTGATAGTAATTGATTTGGTTTTCATGATGATATTCTAAACTTTATTTGGAATTTGTTTTTAAATCAATGTTAATATGATATCTTTTGATGTTAATACATTGGGTATGGTGATTATTTGTTTTATTTCCATGCTTTGGTAACAAATCGAGAGAGTATAATGATTAGATTAGGTAATGAGAGTTAAACAATCTAATAGATCACACAAATAATTAAATCGGTAATTTATACAAGGAGAGATCTCATGTAAGGACCTAATAGTCTATTAGAGGGGTTAAAATCTAAATGGATGTGTGGGTTTTTTATTAATTGAGAGATTGCAAATTCCTTAATTTAATTAGAGGTTATAATTTAGGGTTTAATGACTATAACTCGAGAGAGAGTAATCCACCCTTCGAACATCTAGGATCGATACTATATTAACTTAAAAGAATTATGTTATCATTTGATGATAGGATAAATCTCCCTTCTCATAATTGGCTAATCTTCCTTGTGTGATTTTTGATTGTTTAGTGGTGCTCAATTTGATTCCTTATGTGTTAATTTTACAATTTAACTTTCAATCAATCCATATTCACTAATTTACTTTTTTGTTTAGTTTTTATTTTCTTTCTAATAATCCTTTTAGGCCTTAGATAACTTAGAATTTGATTAGTTCACCAACTCCTTGTAAGATCGACACCTTTAATACTAGTTTATGATTTGTATACTTACAGATATTAGGGGTTTTATTAGAAGTAATACTTGCTCAACAAGTTTTTGATGTCGTTGTTGGGGAGTTAGTATAATTAGTTTAGTTCTTTTAGCCTAAGGAGTTTTCGCCACTCTTGTGTCCGTGCAATCGCATGGACACAAGAGTTATTAGGAGTTCGAGTCAGATAGTCGAAACTTTAGAACTTGACATCACCCAGTTAAAGTAAGACATCTGAAGATGTAGATGTGAAGAAGAAGAGAACACCGAAGCAACCATTATTGAAGAATTTCATCAAGAGTTTTAGTAAGGAGGAAACCAAAGGAACCAACCGCGGACCCTCATAAATTTCATAAGACTAGGATTTAATGTGACCAATTAAGGTGTCACTAGACCACCTATTCAAGCACCTTTATTAAAAATAAAGCCATCCTTACTAAATATGTTGCAAACAAACATGTAATTTTATGGACTGTCCAACGAGGATCCTAATGCGCATATAGTAAATTTCTTAAAAATATGAGATACCTTCCAATATCATGGAATATTGGAAGATGCCATTAAGATGAGGCTCTTTCCTTTCACGCTAAGGGATAGAGCAAAGGCATGGTATTGTCCATTCATTCCCACAAATGTAACAAATTGGTAGCAATTGGTACGTGCATTCTTAGACAAGTACTTACTCCTGATGAAGACTACCAAAATCGTCAAGGAAATCACAAACTTTTAGCAGAGTGATAGGGAGTCACTATATGAGGCATGGGAAAGGTATAAAGACTTGCAAAGGAGATGTCCTCACCACAGCTTACCAAAATGATTTCTTTTGCAAACCTTTTATAACGGAGTGAAACCATTTACTCGAGACACTATTGATGCAACAATAAAAGGATCATTAATAAGTAAGACGGTGGATGAAACTGAGGAGTTGTTGGAAGAAATGGTTAGTAATAGTTATCTTTGGACAACGGATAGGAATAGCCAACCCACAACCCTTCGCAAGCAAAAAGGTACTTTAGATGTCAACCCAATCAAATAAATGCAAGCTAAGATCAATAATTTGACTCGACAGCTAAATAATATAAAGGCTTCTTCCTCAGCTTCTGTGAAAGTTATTCAGTAAAAATGCAAGTTTTGGGGCAAATAAACCATGAAATCATTGATTGTTTCCTGATGAAGGATCATGAACCAGATCAGGTTAATTACATGGGAGCACAATTCGGTAGAGGAAGGAGGAATAAACCTTACTCAAACATGTATAACCCTAGGTGGAAGAATCACCCAAACTTCTCTTGGTCGAATAATGCAGGAGGTCAATTTAGACCTTAAGGATCACCTATTTTCCCATACGAGAAACCAGATTCAATGGACTCTAAGCTAGATAAGAGTTTGGAAAATATTTGGGGCATAGAAGATGCCTACAAGAGGATAGAAGGAAAATTGGAACAAGTAACAAAGAATCACGCCTCATTTATACATAATTTAGAAGTCCAAATGAGACAGTTAGCAGATGCATTTTTAGCAGGAAGTAAAGGAACCCTTCCTAGCAACACTGAGATGAATCCAATGGAAAGAATAATGGTGATCACCCAGGCTTCCGAAGATAAGCCTAATCAACTTAAAGATGTTGGAGAAGAAGGAAGATGAAGGACCAATGAAGGTTCTTTATAGGTTAAATATGACCTGACTGAAATTAAAAGATATCAACCTCCAATCCCGTAACCTATTCACAAAATGAGGATATCAAAGGAAGTTGAATTGAATGAAGTTATGGATATAATGGAGCAATTAAGAGTTCAACTCGCTTAGACCGAATCTATAAAATGGAAGTTGGAGAATGAATTGCTAAGTACAAAGAAATCCAGTGAAGTGATAGCATTACCCCAAAAGTAAGATTATTCGGGAGATTTATACATCCCATGCATTATTGGTAGTGTTAGAATAAATAAGGCATTTTTAGATCTAGGAGCTAGCATAAGTATGATGCCTTATAAATTGTATAAGAGGATGGAGTTAGGAGACATAACACCCACTTGAATGCGTGTCCAAACGGCCGATAGATTAGTACACCATTCAAGAGGTGTGGTCAAGGATATTTTGGTTAGAGTATACAAATTCACCTTTCTTATAACTTTTGTAATCTTGGACATAGAATAAGATGTGGAGACACCTGTTATTCTGGGAAGGCCATTTTTAGCCACCGCCTGGTCTATCATAGACATAGACGGGGTGAATTGACTTTGAGACTGGGGCTTGACAAAGTGTCGTTTAAAGTGTCTAAGATAAAAAAAATTTCTCTAATCTACAGGGGCAATAAAGAGAGATGAATCTTATAAGGAAGTTGGGAAGGGTTATCCTTGTAAGAACTCATTAGAGAAATCTCCAATTCAACAAACGACTCAAAGGAAGAACAAACTGAAAAAAAAGGTGGTGAGAAGTATAGTCCGATAGCTCGAGTGTAATTTATGAAAGTTCTAGTGGCGATACCATCACAAGACCCATTTAAACCACTATAAGCCAAAAAAGAACGTCAAGCTAGCGATGGTAAACAAAGCATTGTATTGGAGGCAACCTATGATTTTCAATTCTTAGTTGTTCATCTTTTGTATAATAGTATGTTTCTAATTTTGTTTATGTATGTTTTTGGATTGAGTGAACACCTGAAGGAGATCAAGCAGGAGTAGGAATTAGGGATTCTTTTTTTTCTCTTTTTCAATATGAACGAGAATGGGTTGATAAGGGAAACAATAAGGTGGTAATGTAATTATAAGGTATGGAGGGACCTCGAGAGTGAAAGGAGAAAAAGAAGCGAAGTCAAAATAAAGTGTAAAAGTTTATAGGGCCACGATCATGGTTTATAATAGGGCCGTCTTGGTGTGCGTGAATTTCAAAAAATGTTTTTCCAATTTTAACCCTCCCATCCACTTCCTAACCTACATATTTACACTCACCCTCACTATTTCTACATATTTCATTTTCTCACTATCTCTCTAAACATGAGAACTCACTTCTCTCTCTAAAACCATCTTAAGCCTTTATCTCTCCAAAAATTTCCTCACAACTCTCAATCTAATGGGGCAATCTAAAGGCAAGGTCCACGTATCGAGTCATAGGAAAAGAAACCGAATGGCAGATTACAGAGCATTTTTCCTGATCTACTCGAAGGAGAAAGATAATCGCTACCACACCCTTTGTTTAAAGAACATTATTGTGCCTAAATACTTAGATTTTGTTATGTTAGAAATAATTGGATTGAGAAAACGATTAAAGCTTTAGGCGGAAGAATTCATTAGGAAAAATTTATGCGATTTAATTATGTTTTTTATGAAGAACTAGCCTTAGAATTCTTTATCTCCCTTCAATACGAGCTAAGCAACTCTAAAGACCTATGGTTTCAGTTGTGGGTGGGGTCAACCATATGGCTTAGACTATGAAATTTTGTGTGAAATTGGTGGATTTCCCAACTCAACCATAGTAAATCAACACGATGACTTTCGTGCACTAGCTATTAGACTAAACTGACTTAGCTTGAGAGCTTTGACGCTAAAATGTCCACAATAACATTATTCGAAGCCCACACTTGTTATTACACAAGTTCATATGTCAAGTTGTATTTCACAAAATTGAAACAAATAAGTGTTCAACAAAGGAACTTTTCATCTTGTGGTTCATGGATCATAGTGTCAAAGTCTGCACCTCTACCCACATCTTTAATGCAATTACTACTATTTTAAGAAAGAGAATCAATAAACACAATTATTGTAGAATACTATGGTATTAATTGCAATGGACTAACTGTCCATTGTCTTGAGTTTCCCAACACTCGTCATTTAACGAGAGTTAAAACCTTGAAGTCCTAAAATATGGAACTTCGAGATATCAGTGAAAAATCTCATGTTAAAACCAGGACGTGACAAGCCAGTTAGAGCTTGGCATTACCACAACAGGAGGACTCAACCAGCGAGGAGTCAAAAGAGGAAAAGCCAACGAGATGGGAGAAGGTAATGGAAGCCATTTTAAGCACCAACAAAGCCATTTCAGAAAATGCCAAGGTGTTGAAGTAGATGGCTATAGAACAATGACGAAAAAAGTTAGGACATTACACATTCACAAATATTTTGAGGCTCAAGGTGTTCAACTACCAACTCTAACACCATCATCACCTTAATCATTATGATGGGTTCTATACTCTAACCTTTGTCTTTTATTTTTATTTTCATTTTTTCTTATATTTCTCGTGTTTCATTATTTTTATTCCCACCTTATATATTGCTTGTTTGTTCTTCTCACATTGAGGACAATGTGTTGTCCAAGTGTGGGGAAGATTGTGTGCATTATATGTTTATTTGAATGTAAATTTTGCATGTTGTATGCCAGTTTTTTAGGATTGCATGATGTGATTCGTGTGAATGTGTCAATGGCTAGGACGTAATAGAATCGATTTAGCATATTCTTTTAGGTTGCTAAACTTTATTAGCTTGAGAAATTAGTGTTCTAGGTTGCTTCAGTTAAATATGCATGTTAATTAGGATACAATGTTAGATCATTCACTCTAGGAATTTACCACATTCATTTATAATTTTAGGCCAATCGAATAAGTAGCATCGTTAGTATCTTTTCATGAGAATGATTAGCTTAAGAAATGAGGTAGCTAAGAAAAAAATACATAAAAATATGTTGTGTAAATCTAAAATAACTAACTATTCTACTAGCCTTTTTTGAAACAAATCGGGTTATGAAAAAAGCTAATAGTCAGTTGAGAATGTGATGTAGCTGAGTAATTAGGGGATATTCATCACAAATGTTTGTCTTCGTGTCAAAAGGCTATAACGACATTCTAACCAATTCGCTTAATAAAAATATGGTCTTGTTGAGTAATCAGGAGATATTCATCACAAATGTTTGCCTTTTAACAACTTGTTGCAACACTAGTTAAAATAAACTAGACTACTATTATAGTAGTGGTGAGTCTAGGTCGATCCCACAAAGAGTGTGTGTAAAGTTTTTGAATTAAAATTAATCGGTGTTTAGGTTTTGGGGGGTTTTGGTTTTAAAAATAAGAAAATAAAATAATGTTAAAATAACATTCAAAAGAAATTTAAAGAACATATGTAAAAAGAATGATAAAAGTGGACAATTCGGTAGGGACCCAGTTTAATTAAACCTGACTACCGAATAACCTACGATACGATCTCTAGATTCAATTGGGTAGTAGCATTACGATTAAGAAAACCAATTAATCAAGGCAATAACTGCATACGATGCGTCATTTAACTTGGGTTGTGTTATCCCTAATGATTACAAACCATTAGTTGCTATAAATGAATTTCAACATAACAATTGTGGATTACATTTAATATTCTAGTAATGGGTTTGTAATAAAACAATCCAATGAATGCATTAAAATATCTTCTCACAATACCCAATGGGGTTCAGACACACATAATCAAACAATAACAAGAATATGATTATTCATATACAAAACCCAAATCCATACGCTTCGTATAACACAATCAATTTCTAAAGAGAGAAAGAAAATAACAAATATAAAGAGAAATACATTTAACTTGAGTTGTCAGCATCGATGTCATCTTCAAACCGGCATTGGAAAAGCTACCCCTCTATGGGTCTCTCAAGGTTGACAGCTTTGCCTCTTCTCTTCATTGAAACCAAGAGCTCCCAAAATAATTTTGCTTCAGCCCACATAAGAGCCTAAATTGAAGACCTTTGCTACCCTCCTAAAACCTTACGTTCTGATTTTTATTTAAAACCAATGCCTCCCTTAAACCCTTATTCTCACTTCTGCCTATATTCCATACTATTGTGCATTTCAACTTTTGCCTAATGAAATCGTTTCATCTCTTACTCCCTCACACTTAGCTTTTGTCCATCCTCTGGCAAAACATCCAAATTAAGCTCAAAGATCCAAAAATATTGACTCATTTCCTAAATGTTCCAAGAATATATAATCACAAGCAAAGATGAGTGACTTTCAAAAATTATAGCAAGATGTCAACATTATAGGCTTTTACTCATGATCAATCAACATTTCATCATCTTCAAAAACTGAGCAATATAATGGTAGACTTGAAAAATATGTTTAACTAAAATATATCCATAGGTACACTCAACACTATTCATGATCATAACAATTCATAACTTTGCATATCATTTCATTTCTCCACCACCAATGTTCACATGCAAAATCACGAATCAAAGGACTTTTTAGGGTTATAATGTGGGCAAAGGTAAGGTGAGATATATTCGGGTCAAGTAGCATAAAAATCATCAAAGCTAGTGAAACAAAGCAACACTCATCAAAAATTAGGTACTGTCAGCTATGACGAATGCAACATTTATATTTCACAACCTCATTTAGTTCTCACACACAAACCATATGAAGCATATATCAATCCGAAGGAATCACTCATACAATTTAGGCCAACAATGCATTGAAATCACAAGAGTGACTTCCAAGCGAACGTCTACCTCATATTCAACATACTTAAATAACACACTCATTACAACTTTAAGAAGATGCATAAATCCTAAACAACTTTTCAACACATATGCAATTCCTCTTTGATACGTTTATTTTAAACAATTTTTTATTTTTTATTCTTTTTCTTTTTCTTTTTTCATTTTCTTTTTTCATTTTCTTTTCTTTTCCTTTCTTTTTTTTTAAAACTTTTCTCTCTTCTTTCTTTCTTCTCCTTACAAAAGTTAAAAGAAACTACATCAACATGAGAATTTCAATGATAAGACATAATAAAACATCCCAACATTAACCAACCCACACATATGTACACCTCCACACTTACACTTTTGTACATCACAAACTCACCAATAAAAAATGTTCCACTAGCTTTATGGCTTGGGTAGGACATTTAGTTGATGATAAAACATATAGCATAGTTGATACAAAAAGAAAGGC
>JAOQMP010066308.1:0-10382 GCA_027563575.1 Erythroxylum pedicellare | reverse complement strand
GGGAGAAAAAAAGAAGAGAAATAACAAATCAAAGAGAGAGAGAAGAGAGATTTCGGTGGCTGAGAGGAAAGAAGAGAGTTGAGCTAGAGTTTCTTCATTTCTTAGCTTTTGAGAGAGAGATTTTGAAGTGGTTCAAGAACAGAAAAAGGTAGAGGAAGAGAAGAGCTTCCATTTGAGCTAAAGATCTCATCATTTGGTGAAGAATTAAGGTAAGATCATTTAAAATCTTTTGGATTCTTGGAAGGATTTTAGTTCATGGAGTTTAAAAAGTGCATGGTTTAAGTATTCTAAAACCAATTTTAGTGATTGTGCTTTGTGAGATTTTCAATTGAAAACCCTATTGAGTGGGATTTTTGTTATTGTATAAAGGGGATCAAAAAGAGGCAAGAGGAACAAGAGAAGAGGCATTTTGAGCAAGTCGAAGGAAATCAAGGTAGGTTACATGTTTATAATAGAGGAAATAAGCCACTAATGTTTTCTTTAAATCAAAGAAGTTTAATGCTTTCAATTGCATCATAAATGTTGCATTTATTATTTTTGAATGATTTGAGAAATTGCAATATGTTGTTATATAAGTTGTGTGATGATTCATGAAAAGACTTTGAAAGTGACGTTTTGAAAAGATATCATGTTTATGAAATCATGTTTTCGAAATATCTCATGTCTATGAAAAGTCAAGATTTAGAAAAGTTCCATTTTGGGCAATATGTTTCCAAGATGTGAAATACATGATTATATGGGTTTGTCGTGGTCCCCTAAGTATGTTAAGTACACTTTGACTAAAGACTTCTCCCGCTTGCCCGCTAGTGACATAGAACTCCCATAAGTTAACGACTATATAAGACCATTATGTGGGATTGCGTTAGTACATTCTGTTCACGGCTACACAAGACCCTTATAGGAAATGTGTAGTGCGTTATATTTATGGACCTCCCAAACCATTCTGATGTGCTTATGTGCCTATGATCTATGAACAAGTTTGATGCATTCATGTTTTATGGTTTGTGAATTTGACTGCACGATGAGAAGTTGAGAAACATGCGTTTTATGAACTCAATGAAATTTTCTATGACAAGTAAAATATTTTCAAAGGTTTTTCTTATTTTTCCATTATAAACTGTTACCCACGAGCTTTCAAGCTCACCCTTTTTATCCCATCTTCAAGTGATAGCTAAGAGATCAAGTAATCAAGAGCCTAAAGGAATTTCTTCAAATTGCTTAATTTTGTAATTTCAGTTAGTTTTGGGAAAGCAACAAGTTTGTTTGTTCAAGAACCTTTTGTAATTTTAGATTTTGAGACGATGATGTAATGTGGCTTAGAATGCCATTAAAGATTTGTAAAACTTTATTCTTTTGATGTTAATGAAATATTAATGATGTATGGATGATGTGGGTTGAAATTAGATATACGTGAAGAAGTTATCAACTTGAGTTGATGATTTTGGAATATGAATTGTTGATATATATATATATATATATACATGAGTGAGATGTTATGGAAAGGAAGATAGGAATTATGAATGATCAGATGTAGTTAAAGGTGATGAGACAAATGAGTTGAGATTTGAGAGTTTAATGAAGTCAATTTGGTAGCTGAATGGTTATAGTCAGGACATTCCAAGTTTGCACAGTGAAAAATTTTAAGTCTTCCATAGGGAAAAATTTGTACTTTGAGTTTAGGGAAAAATCTGGATTAATCTATCCTGAGTTAGGCAAAGTTGTCTCTAGAAAGCTTTAGCTTATCTTTCTAGCTTTCCAACGGTATATAATATGAAAATTTTCAACATCGAAGTTGAAAGTTATGATCTTTATAAGTAGAGATGCTCAGGAGTGTATTCTGCTTCGTCTTAGGTTGACCTTCTGCTTTATCTTAAATTGACTCTGCTTCGTATTAGCTTGACTTTCTGTTTTGTCTTAAGTTGACTCTGCTTCGTATTAGGTTGACTTTCTGCTTTGTCTTAAGTTGACTCTGCTTCATCTTAGGTTAACCTTCTGCTTCGTCCTAAGTTGACTCTGCTTCGTCTTAGGTTGACCTTCTACTTCTTCTTAGGTTGACCAGAACATCTTCTTATATTGACTGAAACTTCTTCTGGTTACTGTTCCTCTGATCCTATCGTCTTATCCAAATTTGGCACTTTAGATAATATAATTTGTCTTCAAGTTCTTCATAAAAGTTGTAGATCTTGAAGTTCTCTTTCCAAAAATCCAAAGAACACCTTAATCTGACATCTCTACGGAAAGTTATGACAATTTTCCCAATTCATCTATCCCTTCATCTGATTTGTCTGACTGTATCATCTGGTCCACTTTTGACCTTGTAGATGACAGAATTTGTCTTCAAGTCTTCATGAAAATTTTATATCTTCAAGTCTTATTTCGAACCATATAAAGAACACCTTAATCAAACATCTCTAGAGAAAGTTATGACAAATTTTCCAATTCATCTGTCCCTTCATCTGGTTTTGTATGACCTTATTGTCTGGTCCACTTTTGACCCTATATCTGATATAATTTGTCTTAAAAGTCTTATGAAAGTTCTGGATCTTGAAGTTCTCTTTCGAACCATCTAAAGAACAACTTAATCCGATATCCATAGAGAAAGTTATGTCAATTGTCCCAAAACAGGTTCAATATGATTGAGGGCAAATCCTTATTTGATTCTTTCGGCCATAACTTTGTTATCTGACTCCCAATGAAGTGATCCTTGAGCCAATAGATTCCTAACACATTATGCTATCTCTCCACAAAGATTGACAGCATTCTGAATTGATTGGAAAAAGTTTGATTGAAGGAAAGTGAGGGAATCTGTTGGAATAGTATGATCTGGTGTTTTTATTGAAAATACTTTGACATTTTGAACATATCTGTATGTAAGTTGAGCATAGAATATTTGCTTTAGTATAAGAATGATTCAAAAATAGGGCCCGATAATTGTGGTATAAAAAAAATAAAGCAATGATGGTTGAGAAAATTACATTGGAATAAGCTCACGTGTTATGGTTCCAAATGTTGGGCTTCGAAATAAAGGTCCAACAAGGACTATCAAAGGTGGGAGAGTGTGTATTGATTACCGAAAGCTTAATTTGGCCACCAAGAAAGATCATTTCCCTTTACCTTTTGTGGACCAAATAATTGACAGGGTGGTTGGCTATGTATTTTACTATTTTCTTGATGGATACTTAAGGTACAATAAAGTTTTTATATACCCATAGGATCAGGAGAAGACCACTTTCACTTATTCTTATAGGACTTTCGCTTATAGGAGGATGCCTTTTGGTTTATGCAATGCACCTGCCACATTCCAAAGGTGTGTGATGGCCATTTTTTGGGACATGAATGAGAACTTCATGGAGGTATTTATGGATGACTTCTCTGTCTTTATAGATTCTTTTGATCATTGCTTGTTTAATTTAGACAGAGTGTCTAACAGCCCACTCCCATCTGCCACATGCACGTGCCCCATTTTAGTAACACGTGCACATGCCCGATAGAAATGGCATGTTAACTATCTCACTTTCACTTTATCACATGGCATCGTAACTAAAATCATACATCACATTTTACTAAAACCTAAAATTTTCTTATTTTACATCAAAAACCATAGTTACATTGTAGCATTCAGTTTAAAATTAACAAAGAGCATACACAGGTCAACCTATACAATATGCTACATATTTAAGGAATAAAAAAAGATAATAACTACAGTGTCTTCAATCCCAGTTGACAGACCTTTAAGCCATATCTGATATTGAACTGCACAAAATCTGCTTTAGTAAAGTCTTGGAAGCTAGGTCGTCTTGCTCTCTGACTTGTAAAAGTCAACGGTGCAATTTTGATGAGTTTTATTAACTCATTAGAGTAACCACCCTCGATGGTTCACTCATGTAGCAACACACAGTCATCATAAAATCACTCAGATCATACAGTCACACAGTTAATTTAGTTACACAGTTCATATCAATCTATTACAACTTTGCAAATCATTCAATGAATTCCAATCATATATAAATGATATATGCATGAGACTCATATTTGTTTTTACAGTGTTGTTATTGAGTGCCTTTCAGATATAGATATTAGCCCATAGGGATCAGTCAGAAACAGTAATGACGGAGCATAGCTCTACGTGCAGAAACAGTAACCAAGGAGCAAAGCTCTATGTGTAAGTGCTTTCAGTCTGGCTACTCCGGTCATAACGCCTTTATATTGCATGCATTGAAATGATATGCATGTCACCATTCAGTCATCAATTCAATCATACTCATTTGCATGCATTATCATAGTATAATAGTCTCAGTATCAATAGTCATCAAACTAGGTTTGGCACTCAACTTTTCAGTTGAGAATCAGAATATTCAATTAGGAAGTCTCATTCACATACAAGTAGCACTTCTAATATTGTTTACATGCATCAAATGACTTGGACATATATTGTCCAGAATTCAGTGCACAATTAGTCAATACAGTTCAATAATATATATATATATATCAATACAATTCAGTCATATATAGAACAAATAAAGTGAGATAATCTTAGGTTACTCACAGTTGCTCCTTTAAGCCTATTGCCTTGATGTTCTGGCAATATCTGGAAGCGGTTGCTCTAGTTGCTCGTCTATATGCAATAAAAACAATTTCATATTACTAGAGCGCTTATATAACATAATAAACACATGTATCAATGTTTTATTTATCATGCATTTTCAATGACAAATTGTCAGGTATCTTATTGTAATTTGTATCACCAAATCATTCACAAAGCCCTCAAAAAAAATTTACAGCTCAAGAGCTAAGTCATAGGCGTGTAGTCCAAATTAATTTAGTCACGGGTGTGAGAACTTAACTCACGCCCATACATGTCCAAATATCACGAGTGTGAGATCTTAATTCATGCCCGTGCATATCAAATGATCCCTTTCAGATTTTTCTAACAATATACTTTCGGGTCAATTTACATCATCATTCTGATAATGTAAATGACATAATTAGACAGCACTTTCTTCTAAAAAATTGTTCCCCAATGTCTTATCTTTCTAATGATACAAAGATCATTGAATTTGATTTAGTATTTCAAATTATTCTCAATCTATTTTAGATTGTTCTTAAAACATAACTGTACTCTATATTCAACTTTAAGTCATATTTTACAATTCTTAATGATAGAATTAAAATTCAATCTCTTCAAAATATTTGTATTCCTATGGCTCTAGTTCATTTCAAATGAATAATCACCTCATTTGGAACTCTACAGATCAATAGTTAATAAAAATACCGAAGTATGTTTAGTAAAACATTCCTGTTCATAATACTCCAACAGATTCTTACACTTTCATTCATTCAATATTCTTCAAATCAATTTATAAAACCATAATTTTTTATCTAGAGTTAGATAAATCTGTTATGAATCCATTAGTTCAAGTCTCATGTCATTTGGACATCGGGAGCAAAAGTTATAACAAAAATATCAAAGGATGTTTAGAAAAATGACATTCAGAAAAATAATTTAAAGTCATGATCGTGCGTCTGCACGATCGCAAGATCACCAATACGTCTACGATTTTCGCGATCATGCTTAAGCACGATCGCGAGATAACACCATCAACAGGAGAGTCACGATCGCGACTTTAGACATCCAAAAACATCTTATTTATTTCCCTCATATCACGATCGCGACTTTTAACCTCATTAATAACCCATAACTATTAATCACAGGCGTCAGAACTTCATGCATGCTCGTGCATGTCAGTTTCTTTCTTCCATTTTTTGTATTTTTCCACTAGTTTTTCCATTCCTAATCATATATTTGTCTTTCTATACTAGTACAAACTCTAAACAAGTCCTATGCAAGCTACCCAAAACCTCACACAAGCTTTCGCTCACTACTATGTTCATCTCTCTCTCTCTCCTATGTTTTTATCTTATCAGCAGTTCATAATTTCATAACACTTAGTAAACTCAGATTTCATTCTAGATACACTTAATAAATTTAGTTCCTCATCTAATTCATTCAGGGTATTTATTCACTGAATCTACACTGCTTAAGCTTCACATGCATATATATATATATATATACACCGTAAACACCATCGGGGGTTACTTACCTGATTCAACAACAGTTCTAGCAATAGGAGTGAATCAATTTCCACCAAAAAGCTTTTCGGTGATAGACAACAGGGAAGAGTCATTTGGTTCAGTGAAGAACAAAAGCTACAATAGTCTCTTCCTAACTAAAACATAACAATACGTGTAACCTTTGCATGTCCTTCACGTGTCACTGTTCACTTGTGCCATTTATTACTAACTTAGTATGTCTACGTGTCACAATATAAGTGGTCCATTATTTCTAGCCCAAAAATACTCCAAATTCCAAAAATTCCTAAATTTCACTAAAAATTCTGCAATAATACTAACAATCCCCAAATAAAATTTCAACACCAATATGTCACAATTCACATTTTAAATCACATTATTCAGTCAATTATACCCAAAAATGTCAATGAATGCATGAACAATTATTTTAAATATGCCAACAATAAATATTCACCTGTGTGTGAAAATATAATAATGCATGAACATGCAATGCTTTCTACTTGCTCTCAGTATGCTCAGTTTGCAATTATGTGGTCTAGCCCCAAACATGGGATACTACAATTCTCCTCTCCTTAAGAAATTTTGTCCTCGAAATTCTTACCTGATTGATGAAATGGGTGGGGATATTACTTTTTCATATGTTCCTCAGTTTCCCACGTTGCTTTTATACTCAAATGGTTATGCCACAGAACTTTTACCATAAAAAATTATCGATTCCTCAATCATTTTATTTAATAACCAACTATCTAAACTGGCCTATCAATATAGCTCAGGTTACTAGTAACTTCAATATCCTAAGCCGGTAACACATGTGTTGGATCAGACCTATATTTCCTGAGCATATTCACATGGAACACATCATGTATTTGTGACATCACAGTAGGTAAGGCCAAGCTATATGCCCAAGGTCCAATTCTCTCAAGAATCTTATAAGGACCATTATATCTCGGGTTTAACTTGCCCTTTTCGCCAAACTTGAATATGCCTCGCTAAGGCGACACTATCGGAAATATTTTATTCCCGACACTATACTCCATATCCCGTCAATGCTGATCCCTATAACTTTTCTATCTATCTTGAGCCACTTTTATTCGACTCCGGATCTGTTTCACCTTATCCACAATATCTTGGATCAATTCAGGACCCTCAATCATTCTTAAACCTTCTTCATCCTAGTATAATGGATCGACATTTCCTACCATATAACGCCTCATATGGAGCCATTCCGATACTGCTATGATAATGATTATTGTATGCGAATTCAATCAATGCTATGTACTGATCCCAAACTCCCTAAAACTCCAATACACATATTCTAAGCATATTCTCAACAATCTTGATATTTCTCTCACTCTGTCCATCTATATGAGGATGGAATTGAGTACTAAAATTCAGCTTTATGCCCATAGCTTATTGTAAACTCTTCCCAAATCTAGAGGTAAATCTAGGATCCCTGTCCGAAACAATGGACATCGAAACTCCATGCAGTCTCACAATCTCAGTCACATATCTCTAGGCCAACTAGTCTAATGAATTGCTCTCCCGAACTGATATAAAATGCGCCAATTTAGTTAATTGATCCACTACAACCCATATTGCATCATTTTTCCTCGGAGTCTTAGGCAATCCTGTTATAAAATCTATAGTAATTCGCTCCCATTTCCACTCTGGAATAGGCAATGAAAGCTTTCCAACTGGAGCTTGATGCTTAGCTTTAATTTATTGGCATGTTATACATTTAGAAACAAACTCCGCTACTTACTTTTTCATTCCAGGCCACCAGAAATGTTGTTTCAATATGTTATACATCTTGGTTGTGCCAGGATGCATAGCATAGGTAGCCATATGAGCTTCCTCAAGGATTTCCCTCCTAAGATCATCAACATCAGGCACATATAGTCTCTGCTTTAACCACAATGTCTCATCTATCAATTCAAAGTCACAATCTGCATTCACCATAACTTTCTCAATCAGTTTCATCATTTCTAAATCATCACTCTTAACTTTTCTAATTCTGTCATGTAACATGGGTCTCAGTTTTAATGTGTCCGTCAATGCTTCATTATGCTCGAGATTTAACTCTACATTTAAAGCTCTTAATTGAATCAAGCTTGGTAACCTCGATAACTGGATCTGAGCTACACTGCTATGTGAATTTCTACTCAAAGCATTAGCCACAAAATTTGCTTTCCCTGGATGATACTCAATCGTGCAGTCATAATCCTTTAACAACTTGATCCACCTTCTCTGTCTCATGTTCAGTTCTTTATGACTCAGCAGATATCTCATACTGTTGTGATCAGTGTATATATGAAATGTCTCTCTGTATAAATAATGTCTTCAAATCTTTAGAGCAAAGACTACTGCTGCAAGCTCTAAATAATGCACAAGATAATTCATCTCATGAGACCTCAGCTGTCTCGATGCATATGCTATTACTTTACCATGCTGCATCAGTACACATCCTAAGCCCTGGTGTGAAGCATCGCTGTACACAACATAACCTCCAAAACCAGATGAACTAGCTAACACCGCTGCTGAAGTCAACCGATGTTTCAATTCCTTAGACTTCTCTAATAATCGTCATTCTATCTGAATGTTACATTCTTCCTCAAAAGTTTAGTCAAAGGGGCTAAAATCAAAGAGAATCCCTTGACAAACCTATAGTAATATCTAGCCAATCTAAGGCAACTACGAATCTCTGATACATTCTTCGAAGTCTCCCATTTCGTTATTGCCTCTATCTTTATTGGGTCAACCTAAATACCGTACCCAGTTACTATGTGACCTAGAAATACCACTTGATTAAGTCAAAATTCATATTTACTGAATTTGGCATACAACTATTTTTCTCTCATAATATGCAATATCATTCTTAAATGCTTTGTATGTTCCTCATTACTTTTCGAATACATCAAAATATCATCGATGAACATAATTACAAATCGATCCAGGTAAGGCTGAAATACCTTATTCATTAATGCCATAAATGCATCTGGGGCATTTGTCAACCCAAATGACATTACTAGGAACTCGAAATGCCTATACCTGCTCTTAAAAGCATTCTTAGGTACGTTAGTCTTTGCTATCTTTAGTTGATAATATCCAGATCTTAAGTCAAGTTTAATAAACACTTGAGCTCCTTGTAGTTGATCAAACAAATCATTGATTCTAGGCAACAAATATTTGTTCTTCACTGTAACCTGATTAAGTTGCCTATAATCGATGCACTACCTCAAAGTGCCATCTTTCTTCTTTATAAATAACACTAGAGCTCCTTAGGGTGAGACACTGAGCCTAATGGATCCTTTCTCAAATAACTCTTGTAACTGAACTTTTAACTCCTTTAGTTGCACAGGTGCCATCCTATATGGAGGAATGGATATAGGAGCAGCACTTGGAACTAAGTCAATCGTGAACTCCATTTCTTGATCTGGAGATGAACTAGGTAATTTAACGGGAAACACGTCCAGGAATTCCTTCACCATAGGAATGTCCTGTATACTTCATTCAGCTCTAGTATCAATCACGTGGGCCAGATAAGCCTCACATCCACCATATATTAAATTTAAAGCACTTATAAATGAGATCAGTCTAGATGGCACTATTTGGCTAATACCTTTGAACACTGCTCTCGGCTGATCAGGAGACTCTAAAATTACTTCCTTAATGTAGCAATTCATGATGGCCCTATGAGTAGTGAGCCAATCCATGCCTAAAATAATATCAATCTCCTTTAACTGTAATACTATCAAATATGCTTCTAACTCCGCTTGATCAATGCGAATCAAACACTTCTTACAGACTTCCCCAATAATAGAGGTACTACCTGTCGGTGTACTCAACTCTAATCCACATCCCAGTAACTCTCTATAACAGTGCAATCTAGATGTCATATGTTGGGCACCGTTTCCGGAACCCAACCTCAGATCATTTACGTAAACTTAAACCTATGGAAATTCCTTAAACGACACCGATTTATCTTCTTGCTCTGATACCACAAATGTTGGACCCCGCTTCCAGAGCCCGACTCTTATACGGAAAACCGAAATCGAAAAACAAAATGGCGGAAACGACAGAAATCAAATCAAAAAGCGAAAGAACGGATAACAAAGCGAAACGAAAGGCGGACAAAGCGGGTCACAAAACGAAATAAATCTGAAGCTCGTGCGGAACTAAAAGAAAATCGAATTCTTAATGAGCCATAGAAAATCGAAAGGCTCGGAAATCATAAAGCGGAAACGGATTTACAAAAACTCGGAATCACAAAGTAGACGGAAACCAAAGGAAAT
>JAOQMP010066307.1:0-10383 GCA_027563575.1 Erythroxylum pedicellare | reverse complement strand
GAAAGCCTAAGATAGAAGAAGGCCTAAGCAACATATTACTAAAATAATGAAACGCATATGTAAAATATTTATGTGTGTATGTGTGTGTGTGTGTGTGTGTGAATCTACCTAACATAGGATGATATTTGATTACCAAATAAGAGTCACATATGTGTTCCATTATTTTTGTAATATGTTGCTTAGGCCTTCTTCTATCTTAGGTTTTCTATAGTTCTTGCTATTTTTGTTTCTGTATTTTTTATTTATCTTCTGGGTCAATCTGGTTGATTCTTTACGCCTAGTTTTGGCGTAGCATCTATATTTCAATTCATCCTCTTTATCCAAGGGTTTTATAATTAGACATTGAACCCATTTCATATGATGGGAGTTGCCGGTGTATTAGGTGTTGCTCTACTATGCACTATTCATAGGGTGGGAAACAACTCTCAGAGATCTTTTTTCCATTTGGGAGGCACAGGAGCAAAATAATCAACCTATTGATATTGGAAAAGCCAAAGGATTCTTCCAATGTATCATTTCTGGGTCTAATGGAACTTCGAAAGTAGCTACGTCAACTCCAACCACTTGAATTTTTGATATTCCTTTTTAGTTCCCATTTAATGACTGGCATCTTCTTTTAGAAATCATCAATATTCTGAACATGATAGTGGGGAATCTCATTGCTATTACTTAAACAAACATGAAACGTATGCTTCCATATTCGTCCATAGGTCAAATCAGATATGTAATTATTAGAACTATAGAAAACCTAAAATAGAAGAAGGCTTAAGCAACATATTACTAAAATAATGGAACATGTATATGACTCTTATTTGGTGACCAAATATCATCCTAAGTTAGGTAGATTCATATATATATATATATATACCTCTGTCTTTTCTTGCTTTGCTAATCTTACCTTTTAACGTGGGCCGGGCATCGGTGGACGTGGGAGGAACTAAGAGAAGAGTGTTTTCTTTTAGGTCCTTCTTTCTTCAGTGCAACACAAGAAAGCACCCTCTTTTTGTCATCCCTATAACTCTTTCCAGATTTTTTATTTTTCGCATGGCATAGCTAGAACCTTCAAATCATGTTTGAGCCTATGTTTAAACCAAACCGCCCTATTTGAATAAGGCCAGAAATCATGCCCTCTAAGTTCAAATAAGGGAATGCTTCCCCCAACCATTAAAGGAAAGGCTCGACAAAGAAGGTCTTATTCCATTATTTTAGTAGTATGTTACTTAGGTCTTCTTCTATCTTAGGTTTTCTATAGTTCTAATAATTACATATCTAATTTGTCCTACGGATGAATATGCAAGCATACATTTCATGTTTGTTTGAGTAATAGCAATGAGATTCCCCACTATCATTGTAGCACCCCACTCTCGCAAGATATGTACTCGACATCCTGAGTGACATCTGAATACGTACCTCGCAAGAGTGGCATGCTAGAGCACTCATAATACTAACTTAATCATGAAATCATCATTAATATGTAAATCTCACAATATTTTAGAAATTGAATTCCTAATTTCATTTCATAAAAATCGAATATGTACATTATAGCATTTTATATTTCATCCCTATATGTACATTATTAAAACTAAATACAAATATAAGGAATTATCCAAAAATTCTATCTAATCCTTCAATCTCAACTGATCAAACTTTGAGCCATTTCATCTTTCCAAATGTATAAGAACTATGCTTCTTGTAGAGTCTCTCTGTCTCTAGTGTCTTCTCTCGGTCCTGAAATGTCAACGTTACAATTTTGGTGAGTTTTGCAAACTCAATGAAGTAACCATCCTTGATGGTTCACTCATTCCATACAACACATCAACATGTATAATCACATAATTCACACCATTTTATTTATTATCGTGTAGTATCACATAATACTTTGTTCACAATTTTCACGATCATTCAAATACAAGTCAACAATACATTTCAATCATTCAAACATACATATTAAATGTATAAGCAATGCTCATGAGACTCATTTCTGATTATTATGTTTTTGTGACCGAGTGCTTATAACTATCTCGTATTCATTATGGATACTGAGCTCGTTGATAACTATCCCTTATCTGTTAGGATACAGGGCTCATTATACATAGTTAGCCTTTAGCTCTTAATCACATTCTGAGCTTTAAGGCTTCTTTTCGGTGGCTACTCAGGTCATAACTTCCATTATCTGCTCATGCATTCATGTAATGAAATGCATCATATAAATTTAGTAAATCAAAAGTGTAAAATATTACACAATCATTTTCACTATCGCATTTTCATTCACATTCAACATCGGACCTTGGTTCGACATTCAAATATAAATGTTGAGAATCATTTATTTCATCAAATTCACATACAAGGAGCACTTCCAATATCTCATTCATGCATTAAATGCCTCGAACATTCAATGTCCAGAATCAACACAATCAAATTCACATCCATAAGATATTCAGAACATAATTTAAAACAAACAATTAATTAAGTGAGACTGTCTAGGTTACTCACAGGTTGCTCCAGAAAGCTATTGTCTTAAAGTCCCAGCAACGTCTAGATGTGTTCGCTCAAATTGCTCTTCTATATCATGAAATATGCATCACAAATTTGCACAATTATATAAGTACTCATTTATGCACATATGTATATATGGATCATGTACTATGCATGCTCAATAACAATCCCGGGTATATTTTCCATTATTCTCATCACATAATCATTCACATATCAAAACTCACATAATTACAATATGAACTTAGGTTTGCACCTCAATAAAACAAATTGAATCTAAGTTCATAACTCAATTGATCATTCCAGGCTTTTCTAAAAACAAATTTTTGGATCAATTTTGTATAATCATTTTGATGAGGAAAATGAAGTATTTAGGCAACACCTTCTTCTAAAACAATGTTCCTATATGTTTTAAGTTTCTAATGACACCAAGTTCTCACAATTTAGTTCATTATTCTACAAGTTATACGCAAAATATTTGAGATTATACTCAAACAACAATAGTATTATGTACTCAACTTCAAGCCAGACTTTGGAACTCTTAGAGACAGAAATAAAATTTGATTCCATCAGGAAATTTATATCCATATGCCTCTAGTTTAATATAAATTAAAAATCACATCATTTGGATATCTACAAATCAAGATATGGACAAAATACCGATGTTTGTTCAATGAAAACACTCTATTTAACAATATTCCAGGACACTTCATCATTTTCATCCTAAACTCATCAATCAATCCTTTCCTAATGAATTTAGATCGCTATAAATGTTAGTCGAGAGGAATAACAATGTACGAGGAGTTTGTGGTTCAAATTTCAAGTCATTTAGAGTTCGTAAGAAGAAGTTATGGCAAAAAAAGTTAAGGATTTTTAAAACTATCATACATCTCTGCACTCTAACTGTCACGATCGTGCTTGCGAGACACTTCCTATAGCATGATTGTGCTTTTTCGGATATCTCCTCATTTTCACGACCTTGCTCATACACGATCATGTAATTCCTAATTTTTCCTCTTGGTCACGATCGTTCTTTTGCACGATCATGTGACTCCACAGAGAGTTCCTCTCTATCACAATCGTGCTTCTACATGATCATGGCAAGCGATGTTCTGCAGATTCATACAAAACTGCAGATTTTTGTCTCTTCTTCCTCACTTTTGCTAAATCCAACATTTCTAACTTATGTCTATTATTTTCTCTTCATTTCAACTTCCATTCAACTTAACTCATTCACAAACAATTCAAAATCTATGATTAATCACAAAATCAAAAACCGAACTATTCATTTACGCATATTCAACATGTATTCCTCACATTTTTTGTATTTTTCATCTTCCTCAACACCTTCATTTCATATTTAACTTCTCAATTTAATTTTTTTTCATATCACGACATCACCTTACACCTTTTTCCTTAACTCTAAACTCATTTTAGTTCATTCCTAAAACATCCAATGAGATTCATGCAAACACAGTGAAAACAGAGCATACACATAACACCTTTCCTAAATTTTTCTACACTCTTTTATACACATTTTCAATGATCTTTCTAACTCAAAATCACTTCATCAATATCTTATGAAATATTGATCATCAAATATACAAAAGCAAGACAAGCAGCACACCCAAAATCCTCACTCATGTTTCAGTAAATATACATCCTCATATTATAAACACTTAACTGTTAACTAACGTGATACATGTTTCATCTTACATATCATAAAGAATCATATGATACTTAATTATTTAAACTCCAAACTCTTCAAAATCACTTAAACCCTAGCTTTCCACTATAACACAATCATTAACAGTTGAAGGTTGTAAGGCTAGGTATTTCAGTGACAGTGAAGAAGATAACAAAAAGAAATAGCAAGTGAAAAGTGAGAGCAAGGCTTGCGTTGTGAGGATGAGAACATTTCTGGAAGTAAAAAAACTTACAGAAGATGAAGAAAGTCACGAGGAAGAAGAAAGTAAGATCAAACAATTGATTTGATCTTTCTAGTATATTCGTAGGAATAAAGGCTAAGTTTGGCAAGTGACGCTTGTCACTTATCCAATTTCTATGAACTTAAACTAGGTTCCCCTATTTAACCAGTCTAATCATCTCAATTTTTAATGACATTTGTTAATAAATTCCAAAGTCATCTATAAAACTCTTCACTATCATTTAACTCTTATTTTTACTACCTGACTTGTCATTTTACATTTTTCCTAGTCCAAAAATACTCATTATTTTAGAAATTTCCTAAAATTCACCAAAAATTCTAAATCAATAAGTACACTCTCCAAACCAATTTTCAACACATAAAAAAATACAATTCTCAATATAATCACATATACAATTCAATTATACCTAGAAATGTCAATGAATACATGTTCAATCATTTTAATGTGTAAAAATCTATATTCACGTGTGTGTGTGTGTGTGTTATATATTATATGCATAAGTATGAAATGTACTTTCTAACTTCACAATAATCTCTTATGAACTCTATCCCAAGGTTCAAGCCCCTAATATGGGATAATGGGATATTACAATTCTTCCCTCCTAAAAAAATTCATCCTTGAAATTCTTACCTGATTTTTCGAACAGGTGAGGTTATTGTCTCCTCATATAATCCTCTGTTTCTCAATTTGCTTCCTCAGTCGAGTGATTCCTCCAAAGGACTTTCACCAATGGAATTACTCAATTCCTCAACTGTTTTGTCCGATATCCACTATCTTGATTGACTCTTTAATATAACTTAGGTTACTAGCAACTTCAATCTCTTGAGTCGGTAACACATGTGTCAGATCAGATCAATATCTTCTGAGCATACTCATATGAAATACATTATGTAATTGGGACATCTCATTCAGTAAAGCTAATTTATATGTCAATGGTCCTTTCCTCTTAATGTTCTCATAAGGACCAATATACCTAAGGCTCAGCTTGCCCTTTTTATCAAACCTCAACACTCCTTGCTAAAGTGTTGCTCTCAGAAATACTCTGTCTCTTACAATGTATTCCACATCCCTTCAGTGCTGATCCATATAGCTTTTCTATCTATCTTGAGCTGCTTTAATTCGGCTTATGATCAATTTCACCTTGTCCACAATATCTTGTATCAATTCTGGACCTTCAACCATTCTCAAGCCCTCTTCATCTCAATATGGAGGCAATCGACATTTTCTGCCATACAATGCCTCAAACAGTGCCATTATGATACTATTGTTATAATGGTTGTTGTAAGCAAATTCAATCAGTGTTATATATTGATCCCATGCTCCTTAAAACTCCAATACACATGCCTTGAGCATATCCTCAACAGTCTTGATTGTCCTCTTACTCTGTCCATATGCTTGGGGATGAAATGCAGTACTAAAGTTTAACTTTGTACCCATAGTTGACTACAAGCTCTTCCAAAATCTTGAAGTAAATTTAGGATCCATATCTGATACAATAGACACCAGAACCCCATATAGTCTAACTACCTCATTCACATACATCTAGGCTAACTGGTCTAGTGAGTTATTCTCTCTCATTGATAAGAAATGGGCCAACTTGGTTAATCAATCCACCACAACCCATATAGTGTCGTTTTACCTCGGAGTCCTTAGCAATCCCATAATGAAATCCATAGTGATTCGTTCCTATTTCCACTCCAGAATAGATAATGAATGTAACTTCCCAACTGGAACCTAATGCTTAGCCTTAACTTGCTAGCTTGTTATACATTTAGCAATATACTCTGCTACTTGTTGTTTCATTCTGGGCCACCAGAAATGTTGCTTTAGTGTATTATACATCTTGGTGGTACTAAGATGTATAGCATAAGCTGCTACATGAGCTTCCTCTAGAATTTCCTTCCTCAGATCATCCATATTAGGCATACACAACCTCTGCTTTAGCC
Source organism: Erythroxylum pedicellare (assembly GCA_027563575.1). Taxonomy (NCBI): domain Eukaryota; kingdom Viridiplantae; phylum Streptophyta; class Magnoliopsida; order Malpighiales; family Erythroxylaceae; genus Erythroxylum; species Erythroxylum pedicellare. The sequence continues at coordinate 3,995 of JAOQMP010066307.1, read as the reverse complement.
ACAATATCTCATCTCTCAACTCAAACTCATAATCTGGATTCATTTCCAATCTCTCAATAAGCTTCACCATATCGGAATCGTTACTCTGTACCTTTCAGATTCTATCATACAACATCAATCTCAGTTTCAATGTAGCAATTAATGCCTCATTATGCTCTAAACTCAATTCCATATTTAAAGCTCTCAAGTGAATTAAGCCTTGTAACCTCAATAATTGAATCTGAGCTATACTACTATTCAACTTTCTACTCAAGGCATCATCCACCACATTAGTTTTTCCCAGATGATACTCAAACGTATAATCATAGTTTTTTAATAACTCTATCCATCTCCTCTATCTCATATTCAATTCTTTCTAACTCAATGGATACCTCAAACTCGTATGATTAGTGTATATCTGGAACGTCTCTCCATAAAAATAATGTCTCTATATCTTAAGAGTAAAAAAAACTACAATAAGCTCTAAATCATGTACCAGATAATTAATCTCATGAGACCTTAGTTATCTCAATGTGTAGGCTATCACCTTTCCTTACTGCATAAATACACATCCCAATCCTTGATGCGAAGCATCACTGTATACTACATATCCTTCAGTTCCTGATGGAATAGTTAACACAAGTGTCGTAGTTAACCGATGCTTCAATTCCTCAAAACTCTTTTGACAGTCATCATTCCATCTGAATGCTACATTCTTCCACAGAAGTTTAGTCAAAGAGTTTGAGATCAACGAGAACTCCTCTACAAACCTCTGATAATATATGGCCAATCTTAGGAAACTCCAAATTTTTGATACGTTCTTTGGAGTTTCCCACTTCATAACTGCCTCTATCTTCTTTGGTTCCACTTATATGCCATGTCCAGATAATATATGACCTAGAAATACTACTTAATCTAGCTAAAATTCATACTTATTGAATTTGGCATACAGTTGTTTCTCTCTCATAATCTGTAAGATCACTCTCAGATGCTCAGCATGTTCTTCTCTACTCTTTGAATAAACTAAGATGTCATCAATAAACACAATTACAAATCGATCCAGGTAGGGATGAAATGCCTTATTCATCAAAGCCATAGATGTAGCTAGGGCATTAGTTAACCCAAACGGCATTAGTAAAAACTAAAAATGCCCATACCCGCTCCTAATTGCACTTTTGGCTATATCAGCCTCTTTTATCTTCAACTGATAGTACCTAGATCTCAAGTCCAACTTAGTAAACACCCAAGCTCCCTGCAATTGATCAAATAAATCATCAATTATAGGCAATGGGTACTTGTTCTTTACTGTTACCCGATTTAATTGCCTATAGTCGATGCACAGTCTTAGAGTTCCGTCTTTCTTCTTCACAAATAATACTAGAGCTCCTCAAGGTGAAACAGTGGGTCTAATAAAACCCTTTTCTAGCAACTCCTATAACTGAGCCTTAAACTCTTTTAGTTCCATAGGTGTCATCCTATATGGGGGAATAGATATAGGAGCAGCACCCAGAACTAAGTCGATCATGAACTTCGTTTCTCAATCTGGAGGTAAGCCAGATAACTCAGCAGGAAACACATCCAGGAATTCCTTAACAACAGGAATATCCTGTACATTTTGCTCAGCTCGAGTATCAATAACGTGGGCCAAATAAGCCTCATATCTCCCTTGCAATAAGCTCAAAGCACTCATGAATAAAATCAACCTGGCTGGCACTACTTGACTAACACCTCAAAAGATTACTCTCGGGTAATTAGGAGATTCTAACATCACCTCCTTAGTATAGCAGTTCATGATAGCCCTATGATCAAGTCTGCCTCCAATTTTGCCTGTTCAATTCTAATCAAGAACTCCTTACAGACTTCTCCTATTACTGTAGTAATACCAATTAGAGTACTCACCTCTAATCCATGCTTTAATAACTCTTTATCACAATGCAACCTAGATGCTAAACGTGGTGCGATAAAAGAGTGCGTAGATCTAGGATCTAGCAATGCAAATGCTTCATAAGAAAAAATAAATAATGCACCTACAACAACATCCGGAGAATCCTGAGCCTCTTATCTGGCCATGGCATAAACTCTTGCCTGAGACTGTTGTTAGTTGCTTTGCGCCTCAGTCCTGATAATAGAACTCTTAGAGTTTACTTTACCTCTACCATAACCTCTCTGTCCAGACCCACTAGTTTGGCTCTGTTAAATAGTAACTTCACTCAATGATGCCCCTCTGATACCAGACTGGGCTCCAATAATGGCAGGACAATCTCTGATCTGATGATCAAAAGAGCTGCATTTAAGGCAAGCTCCAGCACTTACCACTGTGCTTCTTCCCACAGTGCTCACAAGTGGGTAACTGACTCACTACTTCTCCTCTTCCACTGCCAAACTGTATAAACTACCCCTTTATTTGAAACCTAGTTGTCTTGATCTAGTTGGTGGTTAAAAGGATCTGCTCTGGCGTTTACTAAAACTTCTACCAGAACTACCCTAAAATTCACTAGGCCTCTTCATTCGGGACTCTTACCTATACTCTGCTTGTCCCTCTCTTAATAGCTATTTAATTCTGATCGAAACATCTCTCAACTCAGTGAAACTACTAAAGTTGGCAATTTCTAGCCTTGTCCTGATCTCCATGTTCAGTCCATCCTCAAATCTCCTACACTTATCTTCTTTAGTAAGAATCAAAGTAGTAGCATATTTCATCAGCTCATTAAACTTGATTTCATACTCTACCACTAATAATATGCCCTGCTTTAGATCCAAAAATTCCTTCATCTTTCTGTCCAAGTAGATCTTAGGCATGTAATTCTCCCTGAAGACCCTCAGAAAATCTCCCCACTTTAAGTTACAAGGCCTGGTGGTACTGCCTGGAATATTCTTCCACCATTGATATGTTGGGCCTTACAATAAAGAAACTGCATAGTTAAACTTCTCGTTCGACTCACAGTCCATCTGATCAAAGATCCTTTTTATTCTCTCAAGTCATCCCTTAGCCTCTACAGGGTCTGTACTTCCATAGAAGTCTACAGCTCCCTGCTTTCTTAGCTTATCATACCTCCTTTCCCTTCTCTTGAGAATTCTAGGAGGCATTCCCTCAAGTCTTGGTACAGAAGACTCTCCACTATTTGTTGCTGATCCTAGGTTAGCAGATTGTCCCTCCTAATCACCTACGTCGGATGACCTATAATAGACAATAAATTTAATTACTATCCCATTTCTCATAATATTTCATGTCTATATGTTTAATCTGTCCCTATGGATGCCAAACCATACTCTGATACCAAAATGTAGCACCCTACTATCGCAAGACACGTACTCGATATCCTGAGTGGCATCCGAATATATACCCTACAAGAGTGGTATGCTAGAGCACTCACATCACTAACTTAATCATGGCATCATCATTAACATGTAAATGTCACAATATTTTAAAAACCAAATTCCTCATTTCATTTTATAAAAATCAAATATGTACATTGTAGCATTTCATATTTCATCCCTATATGTACATTATCAAAACTAAATACAAACACGCTGCAAATATGAGGAATTATACAAAAATTCTATCCAATCCTTCAATCTCAGTTGACCGACCTTTGAACCATTTCATCTTTTCAAACATACAAGAACTATGCTTCTTGTAGAGTCTCTCTATCTCCTGTTGGCTTGCCTATGGCCCAAGTATTCTCAATACATAGCGGAAAAGACCATAAAACAACAATAAGTATAACCGAAAACTATCGCATGTATGAAAATACCTCTTGATGTGGATTTTCTTTTTCAGATTTGTAGACACTACAATGCGCAAATGTCCTATACCAGTATCCACACGAGGATGAATGCTCCGGGCAGTAGCTAATATAAGTTTCTCTTTTGAACGCAGCACAATATTTCTCTCGGAAGAAGAACGAAGGTGGTGGCTAGGGTTTTTTTTGTCTCTCTCTAATGAGATATAAGTTTCTCTATTTATAGAGAAACCTTAATTCCTATTCCTATTAGGAATAAGAACATCATAATTC
>JAOQMP010066306.1:0-10383 GCA_027563575.1 Erythroxylum pedicellare | reverse complement strand
ATGTAATAAATCTAGAAAATGGTAAAAACTCACTTTATGAATTTCTTGGACTAAAAAATTGATCCAAACCACCCTAGAGCACCTTTAAGGGAAATAAAAAATTTTTGGTTTTTTTTAAATTTATGTACAGTTGACGTTAGCGCTAATGTTATCATGCGCCTGCATCGTGAATGGCGAGTGCTAATCACGCTTGAGGAACATGTCAGGCATGATAGACGAGCCTGTTAGTGATCATATTTGCTCCAAGTGTTTGGTGCGTGTGTCACACGCTCCAGTCACGACCGCCTCTCACATTACTGCTCACAAGTCGGGCGCATGTGCATGGCACCTAAAAATGGCAATTTTGGATGCGATTCAGGTTTGTTTTCACCCCATTTCTCAAGGCTGACTACTTCTATACCAATTTCATGCAATAATAAGCAAGAAAAACCATAAAACGGAAGTTAACTCTCCGACAATCTCATGAAGAAAGACTGAAAAATCTTTGTTTTTAACCACTTGATCACATCACTGATTTGGTACCATATGTAATACGTAACGGGATCTTAGTTACATATCATGATTGAACATGAAAGGGAAATAAACGAAGAATTGCGAAAAATGTCTGATTTTGGTTCCATAATTTCAAACGGGTTTTTCAAAGCCGAAATGAGCACGAATCCAATGTCGTCTTCTCGGAAATTGCTCACCAAGATGCGGTAAAGTCTTTCTACAGTTTTCTCAAAACATAAGCCCTCTTAACGAGTTAAAAAATCCTGATGCTTACGAATGATATCAGTAACTGCAGGAGACTTTAATTTCTTTATAAAGCATCCATATCAGGTTTCCCCATCATAGACCCGACATGAGACCGGTCTATACTGATCGGGATCTATTTTCCTCCGAAACTTCGACTCATCGACTTAGATTGTTTATTGAGTCACTTTATTATCTTTATCTTGATCAAATTACGTAACTTAATCGATAAGTTATTGAAAAACCGAAAAGCTTATTTAAATGTTGTCCAACTTTATAAGAAATGTCAAAAATATCTAATACCTTTAAGATCTTTGAGAGCTCTAATACTATGTTGAAATTTTTCAAAAAATAGAAGACGAACTGTTTAATCACCTTCATAACAGGAGTGCTAGAGTGATGCCAAAACGAGGTCTGTTGGTCAACTGAGTTGTTAGTCGTGTATTGCATGTGAATGTGGGCACATGCAAACACAGTAGGGAAGATGGCCCATGCACGATGTTTCAATTCTGCTCATTCAAAGTTGGTTCTAACTCGTCACATTCTCACCTACCGATTTAGGATTATTATGTATACCTAATAATTTACTCAATTACGAATTTGAAAAGCAGCCGAAAAGTAATAGCTGATTTTGATCCTTCAAACAGAGATCTTTCAGAGGAACATGAAGAAAAAGGATACCCCTTGATTTCGATTTAAGTCAACAAGGAATAGTAACTTTTTAAGAATCATTCCACAAATGGATCTAGATCCTGTAATGTTATTGAATGGTTTTGGCTCATGCACCTAATCAATATTTCATCAATCTTTCGTACCTTTTTCTTCTGGTTTTAGTTGCCTGTCATCTACACATGTTCTTAAAATAGTTTCACTCGAACTAAATCTGTTCTCGTTAATCACAGGAAACGAATGCTTATGGTAACACAATCAATTCTATACGTAAACTCCATTCCTCATGAGTTAATTGTGGCGGCATAACGTCGGAGATGGTAACTAGTTGACTTAGAGAGCGTAGCTTTCACTTCCGCATTCAAAAAACTAATAAACTGGCAGAACTGGCAGCCATGGAAGACAAGCTTGCCCAACTTTGACACAGCTTTAAAGGTTTAAACTTGAAGCCAAGTTATCTGCTTTGACTGCATTACGAATCCTGTGAAACTTAACCGAAAACATACAGTGTTTGATCAGTTCAGGGATCGCAGTTCCGCTCCTTCAGTTACTTTTCTCTGTCAAATCTGTGTTTATGACTCTTCGAGCCATTTTGACTAAAATTGCTCGAGCAGCTACAGTTCTTGTCAGCCAAGATGTGGCTCAAAAGATACTCCTCTTTTGAATCTCTATAGTCCAGTGATTCAGTATCACTTCTTACAAGTGCTCAATAGCATCGCTTCCCATTCAAGTGCATCCAAAGTGAGAAGAAAACTGAAACAAACTGGGGCACTTCAGCTCCTGGCTCCATTCCTAACAGAGTCTAACATCAAAATCAGAGCAGCTGCCTTGAATTTGATTCACACTCTTTCCAGAGATTCACCAGAAGAGTTGATGGAACAGCTTGGTGAATCCAACCTTAAATCACGTCATCCATCCCAGATAGTGAAAAAGTAGCAGCTGTTGGCATACTTTGCAGTCTTCCTACTGGCAATAGGAAAGCAACAGACGTTGTAAAGAATTGATGTTTACTGCCCATTTTGATCACAACACTAAGTGCAGCCACATCAAGCTCAACACTTCCAACAAGCCAGCTAGAGGAAAATGTCACGGAGCTATTGGTGCGATTTACTGTTCCTTCTAACAAAAACTGTAGCTTCTTTCTGCAGAATTGGGACTGATTCCCTTGTGAAATTGCTTTCAGTTGGATCAATACTAGCTAAGTGCAGAGCTGCAGCCTCACTAGCTCAGCTCTCTCAGAACACCATGGCCCTTCGAAAGTCAAGGAAATCGAGCTGCCTCTGTATACCACCTTCTGAATCATTTTGCAAAGTTCACAATGTTTAGTTACTGCAGCATTAAAACCACATTCTGCTTGATCAAAGCCGTTGCAGTCTCCCCATTGATCCAAATACAAGAAGTAGGTGAAGAGAGGGAAGCTGATGAAGCTGCTCGTAATGCACTTGCAACACTTGTGCAAGATCAATTCTGGGAAAGTGGAAATAACTACTTAGCTGAAACGTCAGGTGTTGAAGCCATAATAAAAGTATTGATATTTAGCAACAGAGAAAGTAAAAGCTCAAAGCAAAGCAATTTGGATACTGGAGAGGCTTTCCACGATTCAGGAACACAGAGCAAAACATGATGAGTCTGCTCAAATGGTGTTCATTGATCTAGCTCAAAACGTTGACCAGAGGCTGAAAACAACAATAGCACCAGTATTGGCACAGCTCGAGCTTCCACAAACTCAGTCCCGGTTACTTTTGAGCGTGCATTGTATATTTTAAACCACATTGTCTTACTAGTTCTTGATCATATCGTTCAATTCAGTGAATTCTTGAGAGTTAATCTAAAATCTTCAGAAATCCGGCCAGACTTCCTGATTTTCAATCTATTGCATCAACCCGATCAATTGTCATCAAACGCAGATTTACTTAAAGAGTTTTTGATATATTACGCGATACTTACAACGCCTCCGCAGAGGTAAACAGATGGAAGAAAACACACATACATCAGGAAATCATACGCTCCTAAAGATAAGGCAAAATGCAGATTATTTTACCATTCATTGATACACTCCAATCACGACCCATTACCAGACAGAAGAACCCTATCAACCAGAGATTTCAATCGACTTGACTTCAGGTTTCTTCACTTCCTCCTTTGGAACAGTGACAGTGAGAACGCCATTTTCCATAGCAGCTTTGACCTTATCCATCTTTGCGTTCTCCGGAAGCCTGAACCTCCTCATGAAGCTCCCACTGCTTCGCTCCACGCGATGCCACTTGTCGTTCTTGTCTTCCTTCTCCACCTTTCTCTGTCCGCTGATTTGGAGCACTCTGTCGTCTTCAATCTCCACTTTCACTTCCTCTTTCTTCAACCCTGGAAGATCCGCCTTGAACACGTGTGCCTCCGGCGTCTCCTTCCAGTCTATGCGAGTGTTAACAAACGCAGAGTTCTCCCCAGTAACGAGGGAAGAAGATGAAGGGAAACCGAAGTCCCCGAATGGATCCCATGAATCCAACGCCGAGAATGGACCGAAAACATTGCTTCGTCGATTTCCGAAGACGCTTGGGATCAACGACATCTTCACTAACTGTGCTTCAATAAGGATTTATTCGCTGTTGATGGTTGAGTAGTTATTTGGACGAGCTTAACACAGAAGAAGTAGTACGAATTGCTTCTTTTTCGAGCCGATGACGAGCTCAAGGGATAGACCAGGTATTTATAGCAAACTGGGATAGACATTCTGGTACTTTCCAAGCCTATCCAGTTGGGTTAAGCTTCCATTGGCGAAGTTTCTAGTGGGACCTGGAATCCATGAGAATGCTCTGTTGAAGAAGGAAGAAGGACCTTGATCCATTTTGGAGAACCACAAATGATATATACTAGTAGGCCCATTATTAAATCCAATTGCCATCTCCAACTGCTTCAAAAATTAATGATGGGCTCGAGTCTGCTTCGATTAATTACCTGCACGAGTCTTACTGTTTAAGAAACTCACTTAAACAGCAATCAGTAAGACAATAATCCAAAGACAACTGTTTTAAGAATCTTTCTCCTTGGAGTTTGGAAGTATAATTTTAATCTCAAATTTTTAATAGATTAAATTTATTATTTTTGTGGATAACAATGGTACTACTTCAAGGCAATTCGTATCTTTTGGCTCAAGTCATTTTCTTTTTTGCTTTTTTGAGTGAATCAGGACCTTTTAGAAAGAGTTAAGTAGTAAGTTGAAAGATCTGATTATGGTTTCTGCTGCCTCACTTGTTTCGACCCTTTCCTGTCAGAGGTAAAGCGAAAAAATCCTGCTTTTTAATACCCTTTTGGCTACGCATTTACTTTCTCATGTTGATGCTGATCTTTAGCTATGGCTGTGTCTGTAAACTTTGTTCTCCTGGCTCATTATCGTTTGTTGTCTTCAATGAACATATTTGTGAATAATTTGGGTGGGTTTGGTACGTGATCACGTTTTGACGTCAACAGCTAAGGAACTGGATCATTACTTGACGGGTTACTGGAGTTTTGACATTTAGGATTATATGTTTTGTGCTGGTCCGTGGGATGCTTGTTTTTATGACCGACGATGCTTTTATTTCAGTTTGATTGAGATATCAAGAGTTTTAGACTTATATGGTGTCGAAGCTGTGCTCTAATTGATCTCTATATAGATCTATACTTCTGATCAAATGTTAATTCTATCTGGAGGCTTTTCCTCAATATTTATGTTCATTCATTTGTAATAGAAGTGTAAAGTTTCGCTCGAACAACTAGGAGGCTTCTTGACAACTTGTGCAGCCAAGATAAAAGGGCAAACTTGGCGAGCGGTTGTATTTTTGTTGCAGCACTACGAGCAGGCAAAAGGTTACCATTAGATTTAACCACCAAGTCGAGTTAATTCCTCGGACAGGATGATGTGCAGTGGTTCCCATCAGTATGATCCTGAGGTTTGGATTTGGGATAGTACAAAAGAGGGTAAAGAGGAATATGGTAAACATTAACTGGAAATATACATTAGCAAATCCGATGTCGCTGCATGGTTACAGCATCTAATGCATATGATTTTTGGTCTTTTTAGAAACTAACTACAATTTGGTCAGATTCTGATGTGTTTGATTTGATCCTAATCTGTTTAGCACATGTACATTCGGAGTCTATACTCTGTTGTAGTTATAGTTTTACCCACTTCTAATCCTTGTATTCTTTTTTCTTTTTGTAAGTTAGGCGTTGGTCACAGGTGGAGCCAGAACTGGCAATGGAGAGAGCATTGCTCGTCTGTTCCACAAACATGGCGCAAAAGTTTGTATTGTTGATTTGCAGGACAACCTTGGACAAAATGTCTGCAACTCCCTTGGCTTTATAGTATTGAGTTACTATAAAACCAATCAATTCTGCAACTCTTGTTTTTCACTATCGCGTTCTTGGAATCATTTTCAACTTGACATTATCTTCCTGGCAAGCAGATTATCTCTCTGTTCCTGATACTGAAAATTGATAAAAGATTCCTACAGACCCCTTGTGGGGATTAGACTCAATCTGCAACTTCTTACTTTTCTCCTTACAGACCCGTTTTAGTAACTATATTGCATTCATCATCACGAAACAACGATTCCAGCAGAATCTCTGTTTCTTATTCTTGCTAATTGAATCAACCCTTTGGCTCATTTTGCTTTGGTAAACAAACATTATGTTGTTTCTGTCATGTGAATAGAATAGATCTATTCCATGTTCTAGTTGTAGATAGATCTACCATTTTTTCTTTCTGATAGTAGAATATAATCGTCTTCATAACAAGACGTGCTCGATGATGCGATTAATTAAGAAAACGATAGTGTGTTGGTCAACTGAGTTGTTAATCATTTGTTGCATGTGAGTGTGGGCATATCCATCCACAGTGGGGAAGATGGCCCATGCACGATGTTTCAGCTCTGCTCATTCAAAATTTTCAACCTTTCAGTTGGTTCTAACTCGTCAGATTATGTATACCTAATAATTCACTCAATTGCGGATTTGAAAGGCAATCGAAAATTAATAGCTGATCTTGATCCTTCAAACAGAGAGTTCTTTAAGATGGAACGTGAAGAAAAAGGATACTCCTTGATTTTGACACTTGAACTAAAATTTAATTCGTCAAAGAAGAGTAACCTTTTAAGAATCATTTATGGATAATGGATATAGATCCTGTAATGTTACTGAATGGTTTTGCCTTATGCACCTAATCAATAATTTTATCAATATTTCGTACCTTTTTCTTCTGGTTTTAGTTTCCTGTCATCTACACAAATGTTCTTAAAATAGTTTCACTAGAACTAAATCTGTTCTCGTTAATCACAAGAAACGAATGCTTATGGTAACACAATCAACTCTATACGTAAACTCTATTCCTCTTCAGGTAAGTGTGGCGGTATAACATCAGAGATGGTAACTAGTTGACTAAGAGAGGCTAGTTTTCACTTATTAGAAAAACTAAAAAACTGGCAGCCATTGAAGACAAGCTTGCCCAACTTGACACTCTTTCCTTTCAAAGGTTTAAAACTTAAACCTGCTTTAACTCTCCGTCTCTCTATTTCTCTCTAAAGAATGGATTTTGGAGTTCAAAGATTCTATATTTTCCTTTCCATTGCCATCTTTTTGTCATCTTCAGTCCTCTGTCTGCAAGCCAACTTGGTGGATTTCCATGTCAATACAGACAAAGTGAAGTACCTGAGAAAGCCAAAAAAGATAACATGTAATCTTTACCAAGGAAAGTGGGTCTACGACCCAGTGACATTTCCTCTCTATGACTCTGCAACTTGCCCTTTTATTCGCATGGAGTACGATTGCTTGAAGTATGGTCGTCCTGATCATTTTTACCTCCATTATAAATGGAAGCCTACAGGCTGTGACTTGCCAAGGTAAAGCTGAAGAGTTCAAACTCCTTTCTGTTCTTGTTTGTGATCGTGCATGTTCGTCTAGTGATCATATTAAAGTTTGTTTACACTTGAGTTTGAGTAATGCCATGTTTAAAGATCAAAGAAAGGTTCTGTCTTTCTTTTTCTGTGTGGATCGGGACGACGAATAAGATCTGTGGTCCTGAAGTTAGCATAGGATTCCACTGTATACTCGTGATCCTAACCTAACAGGTTCTGGTTTAATGGTTTTGTCCTTAACGACGTGCCATTTTCTCTTTGAATATGATTTCAGTACGTAGGAATCTTAGTTGTTTCCCAACAAATTCCAAGCTGAAAGGTGCTTAACGTGGCAGGTTCAATGGTCGTGAATTTTTGGCAAGGTTTCGGGGGAAGAAAATTATGTACGTAGGGGACTCTGTAAGTGTCAACCATTTTGAGTCTCTTTTGTGCTTGCTTCACTCTGCTGTGCCTGATCTCAGAGTCACTAGCAAGTCAACTAACACTACTCTTACAGTGACGTTCCGGGTAAGGAATTTCTGATGTAATGTTCTACAATTCTGGGGTTTCAGGATTCTTGCTACCAGAAAAAATATATATATATATATATCAGCAATTTATATATCTAAATTTATGTTTTTCAGGATTATGAGGTATCAATAATGATGTTTTTAACTCATTACTTGGTAGACATTGAAGAGGAGAAGATTGGCAGAGTACTAAAGCTCGATTCTCTGAAAAGTGTTGACGTATGGAAGAAAGCTGATGTTCTGATATTTAACACATGGCTTTGGTGGTACCGGGGAGGATCCAAGCAACCGTATGAGCTCCTAAACCAACCTTTTGAATCGAACAGATATAGTTTATGTGTCCGTAGTATGATTTAGAAACATGGGTTTTCCAATTTCAGATGGGACTATGTTCAAGAAGGTGACACCATAGTTAAAGACATGGATCGAATGGTTGCATTTCGCAAAGGTTTAACAACATGGGCAAAGTGGGTCGATTCTGATGTTGATACAACCAAAACAAGAGTTTTTTTCCAAGGAATTTCCCCTTCTCATTACAAGTTCGTTCCTCTTCATAACTCTCCACTTAACCATTATACATATGCTTTGTTACTGTCAGAAAGTTTTGATGACATTGAGTTCATTTCTTGTTATGTTAGTGGTAAAGACTGGAATGAAACAGGAGTGACAAATTGTGGAAAGGAGACCAAACCTTTAAGCGGATCAGTGTACCCTGGTGGTTCACCATTGGCACTGAATGTAGTGGAAGATGTGTTAAGCAGCATCAAGAAACCTGTTCATTTGCTCAATATAACTACTCTGTCACAGCTAAGAAAAGACGCGCATCCAAGCTCTTATAATGGCTTCAAGGCCATGGATTGCACTCATTGGTGTATTGCTGGAGTTCCTGACACTTGGAATGAGCTACTGTATGCAGCTCTGATATTAGATTAGAAGAGATTCTGCAGATCAATTCATCATCAGGATTTTTGATGATCTTGATTAGATCGTTTTATTTCGATAACAATGTAATAAGTTTTATTATTGTGTAAGGGAAATGAAAACTGGAAAAGTGACAAGTCAATGCCTAATAATGAGACAAGGGGTAAGGAGCAAACCTAAGAACAAAGAAGAATCTTCAGAACAGAGACTCAAAAGAAAAAGGTTCTAAGTGAAGCAGGGATTTGTTGACTCTGGGTACAGCAGCATGATATATGTTTTTCTATCATAATGCCCAACCACATACATAGAGAATCCAGGTCATAGACACATATAAAGGTCAATTTTGCAAGTGAACATAAACAGGGATAGCAGTTGGCAGACAGAATGACAAATATCGTGCTGGCAGATTGATCTTTTCCGGAAATGTTATTGTTTAAGGTCATTCTTCTCCAACACTAATCTACCTCAGATAGAAAACGTAGACACCAGTAAATAATTTCATGAATTTACAACTAAATTTAAGGGTTTAATTCATGTCATCAAGCACAGTATACAAAGAAAGAAAATTAAGCAGCCAAAAATCATCCCTCCAAATAAAATTCGAGACGAGAGTTAAAAAACATTTTGAAATCTCAAAAAGTCGACTACATAAGAGAAGCAATAAAGCACCTTCTGAATTTCTCATCAGAAGCAACAATCACAATCAAAAGGGCAAAGTGGGGTACCACCAGCATTACCATTATGTATACCCAATTCCTCTTCTGTGTATACGGTGAACCCATCCTCTGTTTTCCTTCGAGATTTAGCCGGTGGATCAGCAAAATTTCCCTCTTTCTCTTCTCTACTTTTGTTCTGCTTCTGCTTCTGCTTCTTCTTTAACGATTTTGGATCCTCAGCAACACTTCTATTGGGCTGTTGATCAGGGTTCTTCCTCTTCTTTCCAGAGAAAATTGTGTCAATTTCATTGCTGGGTTTCTTCGTAGCAAAAGAGGCTTTAGCCTTTTTTGAAACAGTGGAGGTTTCTTCAACTAGCGTGTTTGTATTCTTCTTAGAAGAACTCTTTTTGGGCATCTCGAATCAAGTTTAAAAATGTGCAATACAGATGAATCTAATAAAAGCATCAAACCAACAGACACAAAATGTCAAGAATTAGAGATTCAATCCAAAATTTGAGGATGGTACACCAACATAATGAAATTTGAATTAACAAAAGAATTAACAAATTTTCCAATCTTACCAACTACAACAAAATTTCAAATTTCAAGCTGCTTTATGTCAAAAACACTTAGAAATCCCGCAACTATTCAAAATTAATTGAACAAACCAGAGTAGTAGTAAAATCTATATAAATGACCTTAACCGAACAAATCAAAAGAGATAAATACCAAAAGAAGCTTATGCATTTGAAATTAATGTCAATGTCGTATATGTACAGCTTTATTTTTTATTAAGCTACAGTAATAGAATATACCTTAACCTTAGGTTTTGATCTTTAGCTCCTCCACCCTCTATAAACATCAAGTCCCTAATTCAACTACATACTCTCTTTTTCATCCTCTCCTCAATGATGAACTTTTTATCTTTTTTTTTTATGGTCATAATTGATTAACAGATAACACCAACCGTAAACTCTTCCATAACTTCAAAATCAGGGCAGAAGC
>JAOQMP010066305.1:0-10384 GCA_027563575.1 Erythroxylum pedicellare | reverse complement strand
GGTTGAGGATACAACAACAAGGAGAAGATAGATTAACAAAGAAAAGGCTTTGGATACAAGAAGAAGGAGAGGATAGCGCAACAAGGAATTAAAGCTGTAGCAAAGGAGTCGGTAATACTCTTCATGTTATTTATGTCTATTATTATCCTTATACCATATCATAAGATTTCTAAAAGATGTTCAAATCTAATGGTTCTCTAAATATGACATGCTTTCTTTCTCTGATCCAATAATTACATCTATAAGGATGTATCGTCTATAAAGATGCATCGTCTGCAAAGAGGTATCGTTTGTAAAGACGTATCATCTTTGATAACATCATATCATCTATAGAGTTGTATTGTCTGTAAAGACGTATCATCTTAAGAGTTGCATCGTCTTAAATTGACCTTGTTTCATCTTAAGTTGACTCCGCTTCATCTTAAGAGTTGCATCGTCTTAAGTTGACTTTACTTTGTCTTAAGTTGACTCCCCTTCGTCTTAAGAGTTGCATCATCTTAAGTTGACTACGCTTCGTCTTAAGAGTTGCATCGTCTTAAGTGGACTTTGCTTTGTTTTAAGTTAACTCCACTTCGTTTTAAGAGTTGTATCATCTTAAGTTGACTCCGCTTTGTCTTAATAGTTGCATTGTCTTAAGTTGACTCCGCTTTGTCTGTCTTTCCGTTTCGTCTGTCTTTCCACTTCGTCTGTCTTTCCGATTCGTCTGTCTTTCCGCTTCGTCTGCCTTCTTCTTCGTCTGTCTTTCTGCTTCGTCTGCTTTCTGTCTTGGTGACCAATACTTCTCCTTCTATACACTATTCATCTGATGCTATCGTCTGCTCCATTTTTGATCCTTCAGACGATAGAATCCACCTTTGAGGTCTTCATGGAAAGTGTAGATTTCGAAGTCTTCTTTCAAAACGCCCTAAGATGGTATTAATCTGATATCCCAAATGACAATTATGCTAATTGCTCCAAGACAGGTGCAACATGATTGAGGTCAAAACCCTGTTTGTTTTTTCTTAGCCATAAGCTTGTTATGGGATCTCCAAATGAGATGACTCTTGTCTCTAATTAAACTAGAGACATAGAGCCTGAAATGTTTTGGATAGGTTTGTTTAAAATTTCATTTTGGGGTTTCCCAAAATCTGTTCGCAAATAGGAAAAGGGAGTTGCTTTGATGTCTGTCCTAGTGTGGGCTAGCCACTCATGTGGGATGGTGACTAAAGAGGGTTCCTTGAAATAACCCTATAGGATAGTTTGCTCACGCTTTATGACTTCAAATGTTGGGCTTCGAAATCGGGGTCCAACATTTTATGGTATCAAAGTAAGAGTTGGGTTCCGAAAACAGAATCCAACAAGTGCAATCACATTCACATAATCATTCAATACAAAATTTAAATAGAATAATCATTTAAACTAAGACCATCTAGGTCAACTCACAGTATGTTCCAGATTAGTATTAGCTTTCATGATCCAGAAACATCTAGATGTGGATGTTTATTCTGTACATCAACATTATACAATAATATATTGCACACACATTATTAATTGCACAATCTTATGAACACTCAATCATATACATATGTAATGAGATGTGTATAATGCATGCTCAATGACAATCCTGGGTATATTACCTCAATTCACATCTTATCCTCATTCTCATTTCATAATTCATATATGGCTAATTAAACATAGTTTTAAACTTCATTTGTACATGATCAATCTAAGTTCACCATTCAATCCTTATCCTTTTTTTGTGTCTAGATTATTCTTAGGCTTACACCTTAAGAACACTTGATTATTCTAATATCATAACTCAACTTCTTGTCATTTATTTTCTAACATTATAAGCTCTCATAATACCCAATTCTTATTTGCATTTACATAATACATATTACTCAACTCCTTTGAATCATAACTATAATCATATGAACTTCTTCATTCACATTATACCCATGCCTTTGATCTTTGATATCATGAATTCATTCACTAAGTTATAACCCCAGTTATCACTTTATACATATCACACATTAGTCACTTAATCCAAACATCATTTTAGGTTCAATTCAAGCCCTGTTGTAGCCTAAATGAAGACCAAATGGCCAGTGAATGTCTACTGGGCGGACCTTCACGGGTCACTTATAGAAGTGTAAAATTTTGGCCTCTAGATAGTAAAACTTCTCCTCGGGGTCTTCATAGAAGTTATATAAATCAAAGTCCTCTTCGAAAGCATGCTTAAATGACCTCAATATGAGATCCATAGCAAAAGTTATGGCTTTTGGCCCAACATATATCCAATTGCATCCTTATTTTCCATATTTCAAATTCTTTACTTACTACATTCAACAGCATATGCTTGATCTATCATTTCTAATTTAATTACTCATCATTTCCCTACCATTTGTAACTCCATTTCAACTCAATATTGTCCATAAATAAATTATAGTTCATGAGCACTAAAAATAGAACATATACATATACATACATTCATCATAAACTTTTTGCAGATATTCATCTTCATTTCCACCTTTATTTCACTTCTAAATATCACCTTAATTCATCTCATTTCAAGAACATAACTCAACATCTTGGTTAACATAACTTTCAGTTTCATTATACCCTTAATTCAAAACTCGTAACATCTACATAACAACTCATTACTTGCGGTTTTCATATTCTCAAAATAGAACACAAACACATGTTTTCATCCATCAATTCACTACACCTAGTACTCAACTTTAAGTCAAAATTTGAAACTCTTAAATAAATAATTTGAATGTCTTCATGAAAAATGTAGCCATATGTCTCTAGTTTATTCCAAATTAAAAATAATCCCATTTGGATATCTACAAATCAATTCATGGCTAAAATACCGATACATATCCAATGGAAATTACAGCTAACATATTCCAGCATATTTAAACACCATTTACTCTATTAATCCAACATTATATCATTCCATAATCTATTACCCATCAAAACACAAAAGCAAGACATGGATATGTTCATTGTTCAATCACCTTACAAATATAATTTCAACATTTTTTTCATGATCATTCCTCCTCTTAAACTAGCATCAAACATGCTCCATTCAATAAATCAAGAAGATTAATGCTTATACTTACTTGTTTAGATTTAATGTATTCAAATCACACTTAACCCTAGCTTCTCCAAAATACACGATAATCAACTTTTAAGGTGGAATAGGTTAGGTACTTTAGAAACAAGAGGAAGATAGCAAGGTATTTAAGTGGCTAGAGATGGAAGAAAGTAAGGTTCAACTTTGATGTTTGGAGAAGCGAGTATCATAAGAAGGAGAGGAAGATGAAGAACATGAAGAAGATGAAGATGAGAGAAGCTAACGTAATTAGCAAGTAAAATCGTGATTTAAAAC
Source organism: Erythroxylum pedicellare (assembly GCA_027563575.1). NCBI lineage: Eukaryota > Viridiplantae > Streptophyta > Magnoliopsida > Malpighiales > Erythroxylaceae > Erythroxylum > Erythroxylum pedicellare. Next base: position 7,008 of record JAOQMP010066305.1, on the reverse strand, counting down.
AAGTGGTGTGGTGTCACTTTCTCATGGTCCTCTTTTGGTCTTTTAATCTACTAGTCCAATTGTCTCCAATTTTGACCCAATTTTCTCTCAATTTTTAATGACACTTATCATTAAATCTTAATGTCACATATTAAAATTTCTACTTCCATTTATCAATTGTTCTGTCATTTGATGTTTTTCCTAGTCCAAAAATACACTTAAATTCTAGAAAATTCTCATATTTCTAAAAAATTTCTAGTTAACTACTTATACACTCCAACTCAAGTTTTAAGACACATAATCCATAATTCATATTATAATTGCATTAATATGATCTCAAGTATCTAAAGACAAGCGCCAGAAAAAATTGTCCTAGATATATTTAGCTTAGCATGAGTGTTCATTATTTTAATCAATTCAAGAAGTTCTATTTCAAAATGGACATAAGTTAATCTATACGCTAGATGATAACTATAACGATTAATGATTGCAATGAGATTAATCATCTTTAATGTAACAAAAGAGTAAATATATAGACATTTTATAATGTATAAATCTAAGAAATACATCTACATTTTATGAAAATTTTGAATGCATTTTCTTTCATAAAAAATTAGAAACTTTTATATTTTCAAATTTGCATGACGTTTTTACGGAGATTTCATTTTAACTTTTTCACGTAAAATTTTATTTTTTATAAGTTATACACTAATTTGTATTTGGTTGATCAAATATTGTCTTTTCTAGTTCTTACCCTTTAATTTGTTTATTAAAATGTTCATATTTAGTGGTCATAAGTTTTTGCATTTAATTTTTTAAAAATATTTTTGTATTTAAGAATGATAGATATACCTAATCTTGAATTTGCCTATGCCCTAAGCCTAAATTTTAGTGCCTGACTCAAAGACTAGCTCAAGTTTAACTAAGATTATCTCCATTTATATAGTCATCCCTAATTATCTTGTCTTTTGCTTTTTTCTTGTAGTCTTAATTGGAAAAAAAATCAAATTTTGTATTAATTAACGGGTTGATTTAGAACTAGTTCAGATGGCCTTTATCAAGCTTGGGTTGAGAAAGTCAATTTTTGATCTAAAAGCAAGTTTGAACTCACTATAATAAATATCAATTTTAGTTGTGTTTTAATTTGCTGAGATTTAAAATCATTGTTAAAAGTAAACTTTTGGCTACAAAATTATAAAATCGTAGCTAAAAGTAACTTTTTGGCTACAAAATTTTAAAATTGTCACCTACTGAAGCAGAACTTCCAAATATATCATTTTTGGCTATGTTTCAATTTGTATGATTTTAAAATCACAGTTAAAAGTAAACTTTTCGTTACGAAATTAGAAAATCATAGTTAAAATTAACCTTTTGGCTATGAAATTTAAAAATCGTCACTAATTAAAGCATAACCTACTACATCTTCATTTGCTATGATTCTGAATTCATAGTTAAAAGTAAAAGTAAACTTTTGGCTATGAAATTTAAAAATCATCACCTATTGAAGTAGACCTCCTATGGCTTAATTTGATACGATTCTAAATTCATAATTAAAAGTAAACTTTTGAATATAAAGTTAGAAAATTGTAGCTAAAAGTAACTTTTTTGAATTTAGGATCATTGCATATTGAAGGATAACATCCCATGTTTTAATTTGCTACTACTTCAAATTCATATCTAAAAGTAAATTTTAGGCTACAAAATTAGAAAATTGTAGTTAAAAGTAACTTTTTGGCTATAAATTATAAAAATCGTCACTTATTAAAGCATAAACTCTTTTTCATCTTTAGTTGTCACTTTCTAAATTTTGTAAAAGAAAAGTTTTGGCTACAAATATGTTTTCATAGTCAAAAGAAGAAGAATAAAAAACATTATGAATGTCATCATTTTTATGAGACATATAGCTTAAATTCAAATATCCCTCTCTTTTTTTTTTTTGCTTCTTTTGTCTTTATGTGTCTTTTGCTCCAACAGATTCCCCATCTTATTCTATCTTCATGTGTATTCTGCTTCAGTTTCTTTTTGTCCTTGCTTCTATTTGCGTGTTACTCCTCTACCTTATGCCACCTTAACCTCCTCTCCCTCCTCCTCCTCCTCCTCCTCCTCCTCCTCCTCCTCCTCCTCCCTCCCATCATTGCCTCTTAGTCTACTTACAAGGTTTACTATTTACATTTCTTTCTTTCTTCCCTTCTTTTTAGTTTCCCCAACTTTGATTTAGATCTATTAGTCCTTTCTTTTAACTCTTACTTTTGTGCATGCTTTTAGTTGTTGTTATCAAAGTAAAGGTTTTAGTTTCTATTGCTAATTCATGCTGCATACCTTAGTGGTAGTGTGTTGGCACAATTTGTGAAAGGATGGTAGCAATTTTATGCCATTTTTCTTTTAGTTTAGATCTGGTTATAAGATACTACATGTCTGGTTTTTTCCACATCATTTAACACACGTTCTTGTAACTTGTGTATGGAATTGGTAAAGGCATGGATTTGAGATAGACTTCCTATATCTTAAGATCATAAGCTCATTCAAATGTTCCTTTCTTACAATGACTTAGAGTTGATCCTAGTATACTCTAAGTATGGTTTCTCACCATTGGCAACAATTTGAATTATACCTTATATGGATATTTTACGCAGAGTTCTACTAATTTTTTTGGCAGCACTAATAAAAAATAATAATAAAAAATCAATTATACATATTATTCTTTATTTCCCAGTATCTGTAAGGTTCTGATCATGCATCTCATACATAACATATATCAAATATACACAATGGAAAATACAATGAAACCTCAAAAAGAAAACATACTCATACATATAGATATAGAAAAAAACATGAAATGTATGATCTTTACATTCATTTTTGACGATCTCCTTCAATCTTTAATCTTCTTCGCCTTAGGTTGTCGTAAACCACAAAAATCATCGTAGATCGTCTCTAATGAAAGTTCACACAAAGATAGAAGGATGAAACCTTACTAGGAGATGACTAGAATTCTTTCTTTGTGATAGTAAAGACAAGAACCCTTATGAGAGTTAGAGAGAAAAGAGTGTGTGTGTAAGAAAGAACCTTTAAGAAAGAACTTTTCTTTCATTTGTGTCTTACACAAGATGCACGAAAATGGTGATTATTTTCTATCCTCTTTTGCCTCCCATAACCCTCATCATTCATGGGAAGTTAATGGTCATGAATATCATGCATTAATGGAAGTTTGGGAAGTTAATGGCCAACTTGGTAGCCAACAACACTTGTTTCTAATCCATTTCGTGCAACCTTTTCTACCACAATAACATCACGATACAATCTCAAAACACTCTCTTATATCTTGAATCACCATTTAAGACCAATTTACTCATCCTTCGAATCTCCTATGCGTGTGACCCAATAATATCCCATTTATGTTGGCCACTTGAAACACTTAATTCAAGTAAGTCAAGAGCAGTATCTAGCAACACATCAAGACCCCTAACTATGAACCCTTCTGTCTACAATGTTGCTATGCAATGCATCCTTTCACCATCTATACCCTTTTGGATTAGAGTATGGTCAAAGTGTTAACTCCCACTAAACTGACTACGTCACATCTAGTCCAAGTGATATTAGATTTTGTCTTAAGGATCTCATTACTCTATATATCATTGAAGACTCTCTTCATGAAACAAATCTGCTCTAGCCAGAGGCTCCCGAGTAATGACCATAATAAGAGGTCATGCGTATCATATCCTTCTATTATGAGTGGTGAATCCTTTATTGGCTACTCAATTACCTACGAATACATCAAGCTATACTCAATCACCACCCTATGAGTAACCCCTAAAAGGCACCAATAAATATAGTCAAAGTATAGGATTAGTATGTGAGATATCCTTGAGCACCTCATGTCAAAGGATACTTACACTATTGCTATGATGAGATTACCCTTAGTAAGCATCCATATATTAACTCTAAACAACCCCACCCATGTCTACAGCTTCTAAGAACTATTGCTTAATCCAATCAAGGGCTATAATAAGTACTAGTCTATCCAAATTAATAATATCCTATCTCATTAATCCTATGACTAGGGAAAGTTTAGATACTAACATAATTACATATGATAGGAATCTCATTATCATGATCTCATCATGATTTCTTCCATGCTATGTTTTGTATCTAGGAATTCATTAAATCGATTTAAGATTAACATTAAATCCATAAATACATGAACATCGAAATAATAAAAATGCCTTTATTAACCATAAAATGATTTGTACAATAAGTGCTAAAGGTGATTGCCTTTAGACCACTTCTCTAACAAACTCTCACTTGCACTAAAGCTAATCACCTTGATATCTAATAATATAAGCGTGTACATGTGACATAAAACTCTTTTGAAAAATAGGTTTAGTCAACGGATAAGCTATATTATGATCGGTGGGACTCTCTCTATTTTGACATCATTTTTACCAATGATCTCTCTAACCAAATGGTAGTGCTAGAATACATATTTGGACTTCTGATGAGACCTCAGTTCCTTCGCCTGTGCTATAGCCCCATTGTTTTCATAATACAACTGCACTGGGTTAGCGATGCTTGAAATCACACCAAGTTTCATGATGAACTTCTTAATCCTAACCACTTCCTTTGCCGCTTCTGAAGCTGTAATGTACTCCACCTCTATCATTGAATTTATAGTCGTATCTTGTTTGGAAATTTTCTAACTGATTGCACCACCATTCTTTGTGAATACATATCTGGACTAGGATCTGGAGTCATCTCTATTAGACCAATCTAGCATCAGTATACCTGCTTACCACAAGATCACCTTCTCTATATATCAAGAATGCATCCTTAGTTCTTCTCAAATACTTAAGGATATTCATGACAACCACCAAATAACCCTCACCAGGGTCTGACTAGTATCTACTCGTAACACTTAGAGCATACAATACATTGGGTCTAGTATATAATATAGCGTAGATGATTGATCCTATAGACAAAGCATAAGAAATAAAACTCACATAAGTCCTCTCATCTTGTGTCTTTAGACACATAGATTTAGAGAGTGTAATCCCATACACCTTAGGAAGATAACCTCTCTTGGATTGCTCTATGCTAAACCTTTTTAACATCTTGTCTATGTATGTAGATTGAGAAAGGCCAAGCAACCTTTTAGATCTATCTCTATAGATCCTTATCCCCAAAGTATAAATTGCTTTTCCAAGATCTTTCATAGAGAAGTTCTTAGCTAACTAAATTTTGACTAATTGCAAAGTTGAGACATTGTTTCCTATTAGTAATATATCATCTACATATAGTATAAAGAACATGATTGCACTCTTACTAACCTTCTTATACACACATGGCTCATCCATATTTTGTGAGAAACTAAACTCTTTGAATGTCTCATCAAATCAGATATTCCAACTCCTAGATGCTTGCTTCAACATGATTACGCTCCCACTATTATACACATATAACTCATCCATATTTTGTAAGAAACCAAACTCTTTAATTGTCTCTTCAAATCAGATATTCCAGCTCTTGAATGCTTGCTTCAATCCATAAATAAATTTCTGAAGCTTGCATACCTTTTCTCCATTCATAGATATGAAACTATCAGGTTGTGTCATATACAAATCCTCGGTTAGGTTTCCATTAAGGAAAGTCATCTTCACATCTATTTTCCATATCTCATAATCATAATGAGTGGCAATGGCTGGGAGCATCCTAATGAATTTAAGCATAGCTATTGGGATAAACGTTTCATTATAGTCAACACCTTGCCTTTGACGATCTTTAGCTATAAGCCTAGCTTTATGGGTAACTACATTACCCTCTATGTTAATTTTCTTCTTGAAAACTCATTTGCAACCTATGGCTTTTATCCCTTTGGGTAGGTTAACCAAAGTCTATACTTGGTTTTCATACTAGAATCCATTTTGAATTTCATAGCTTGAAGCTATTTGTCAGATTCTGAACTCTTCAGAACCTCTTTATAGGTAGTAGGCTCATCATCGTCTATGAGCAATCATCGTTATGTTCACTTATGAGAAATTTGTATCTCTCGTGAACATGACGTATCCTACTTGACCTACGAACTTCTTGTGTGTTAGAAGATTGAACTATTGTTTCATCTTCATGAACAATAGACTCAGGTCCAGGCAGTTAATCTATGTTTGTTTGAGCATTTTGAATTTCCAAAGTTCAATTTTACTCCCACTATCTTCTCTTAGAAGAATCTCTTTCTTTAAAAAGACAACATGTTTTGAAACAAATACCTTTTGCTCTGAAACATTATAGAACTAATATCTTATAGTTTCCTTAGGATATCCTACAAATAAACACCTGTTAGATTTAGCTTCAAGCTTATTTGATTGAATTCACTTGATATAAGCAGGACAACCCCAAACTTTCATATGAGAAAGATAGGGTTTCTTGTTAGTCCATATCTTATATGGAGCAACATCAATTTACTTGGATGAGGCTCTATTTAATACATAAATAGAATTTTTTAGTGCATACCTCCAAAAGGATTTTGGTAAATCCACTAAACCCATCGTAGACCTCTCAATGTCTAATAAGGTTCAGTTTCTCCTCTTAGCCAGACCATTGTGTTGTGGCGTGTAAGGTGGAGTCCACTGGGACGATATTCCATTATCCCTGAGATAATCTAAAAACTTTTGGCTTAAGTATTCAACCCTTCGATCCGATTAAATTGATTTAATACTTCTCCCAAGTTGCTTTTAAACCTCATTTCTCAGTTCTTTGAACCTTTCAAAGGCTTCAAACTTATATCTCTTAAGATACACATACCCATATTGAGAATGATCATCGATAAAGGTAATGAAGTTCCCCCACAGTTAGCTTTTGTCCTTCCTTGGGCAAAACATCCAAATTAAGCTCAAAGACCCGAAATATTTACTCAATTCCCATATTTTTTCCAAGACTATATAATCACAAGCAAAGATGAGTGACTTTCAAAAATCATAGCAAGAAATCAACATTCCAAGCTTTTACTCATGATCAATCAACATTCAATATCTTCAAAAA
>JAOQMP010066304.1:0-10384 GCA_027563575.1 Erythroxylum pedicellare | reverse complement strand
ATATTAATGCATCCATAATGTCAGACTCAATCACCGAGCAAAAGTAAGTAAATAAGTGAAGGATAGAAACGACCTGATGATTACGGAGGGTGTGGGTTCTCATGATAGAGTTTCAATAGATGGCCATTCACTTTGAGTTAGCCTCCGGTCTCTTCATGTAAAAGCTCTACAATACCAAAATTGTGCAACTTGGTCACTAAGTACGGCCCATCCTAATGAGTGTTGAACTTTCCATGCTTAAAAGTGAAACAAGCCTTGAATAATAGAAGTTTTTCCTCTTCCTTGAAGCTCTTCCTCTAGAGAATCTTATCATGCATCAACTTTGTTTTCTCCTTATAGAGGCACGAAATTTCATATACCTCTAGCCTCAACTCCTTTAATTCTTACAATTGCAGCTTTCGCTCCATACCAGAAGATTTTAAGTCCATGTTGCACCTCTTAACTGCCTAATATGCTTTATGCTCCATCTCCACCGACAAATGACAAGCTTTTCCATAGATTAAACGGTAAGGGGACATGCCTATTGGGGATTTGTAGCCGGTCCGATAGGCCCACAATGCTTCTTTTAGACGTAGGTTCCAATCCTTTTTTAATGGCTTTACCATCTTCTCTAAGATGTGTTTCACTTCTCTATTCGATATTTCAGCTTGACCATTGGTTTGTGGGTGGTATGCAGTGGAGACTTTGTGAGTGACTCCAAATTTGGAAAATAGGTTATTAATGACTCTAATGCAAAAGTGTGTCCCTCTATCACTAACCACAGCCTTAGGAATCCCAAACTGACATAAATTGTTAGACTTAAGAAATTTAGAAACTATTTGTGCATCATTTTTTCTATTAGGCACAACCTCTATCCATTTTGATACATAGTCTACCGCTAAAGGATATACACAAAGAGAAAAGATGGGGGAAAGGGACCATGAAATCAATCCCTCATATATCAAAGATTTTGCAAAACAATAAAGACTGTTGAGGCATTTCATGTCGTTTACCTAACCCTCAAAACGTTGACATTTTTCATATGACTGACAAAAGGTAAATGAATCTCTAAATAGGGTTGTCCAATAAAAACCAAAATCCAGAATTTTCCTAAATGTTCTCCTCGCACTAAAATGCCCTCCACAAACCATTGAATGGAACGCTAAAATTATAGCCCCATATTCCTCATTAGGCACACATTTTCTGATTACTTGGTCACTGCACATTCTCCATAGATGAGGAGCTTCCCAAATATAATGCTTATAGCTTTTAGGTATGGGCTTTAGACATAAAGGGAGGAGTCAGTCCAGTCATGAGATAAGTAACAACATGTGCATACCAGGGCTCTTTAAAAACTAAAGCACATAAAACCGAATCAAGAAAAGAATCGCAAGTTAGTTCTGAAGAGTCTATTCCCTGTGTATCATCTGGTAGCCTACTAAAATGGTCTGGTACATGGTTTGCTACCCCTACTCGATCCTTTATCTTAATATTGAATTCTCGGAGAAGCCATGCCCACCTTATCAATCTAGGCTTCGATTGTGGTTTCCTAAGGAGATATTAAACATTTGCATGGTCAGTAAAAATGGTCACATGAGAGTTTAACAAATATGAACTAAATTTTTCCAAAGAAAAAACTACTGCAAACAGCTCTTTCTCAGTTGTTGTATAGTTGATTTGAGCTGGATCTAGTGTTTTCGAGGCATAGGTGACAACTTTTACTAGCTTGTCCTCCTGTTGACCTAACATAGCTCCTACAGCAAAATTAGAGACATCACATGAAAGCTCAAAAGGCAGATTCCAATCAGGAGCAACCAAAATGTGAGGAGAAATGAATTTTTATTTCAATTTATCAAAGGCATTTCTGTAAGAATCATCAAACTCAAATTTTGCATCTTTTTGTAAAAGCTTGGAAAGAGGTAATGCAATACTACTGAAATCTTTTATGAACCTTCTACGAAATCCTACATGGCCTAAAAATGATCTGATATCCCTAACACAAGTAGGGTAAGGCAAGGAAGATATAACCTCAATTTTAGCTTTATCGACTTCAACCCCTTTGCTAGAAATTAGATGACCTAGCACCATACCCTCATTGACCATAAAATGACATTTTTCAAAATTCAAAATCAAATTCTTTTCAATGCACCTCTTTAAAGCTTTTGCAAGACTAAATAGACAAGCATAAAAAGAATCATCATAAATTGTGAAATTGTCTATAAAAATTTCCATGCATTCTTATAAAAATTCACAGAAAATAGCCATAACACAACGCTGGAAAGTTCCTGAGGCATTACATAAACCAAAAGGCATCCTTTGGTAAGCAAAGGTACCTAAAGGGCATGTAAAGGTGGTTTTATATTGGTCCTCTGGCATAATGGGGACTTGAAAATACCTAGAGAAACCATCTAAAAAATAGTAATGTGATTTGCCTGCAAATCTTTCAAGCATCTGGTCAACGAAAGGTAGAGGGAAATGATCTTTCCATGTGGCATCATTTAATCGTTTATAATCTATGCACACGCTCCATGAATTCTGCACCCTAGTGGGAATAAGCTCATCTCTATCATTTTTTTACCATAGTTATCCCACTTTTTTTCGGCACTACATTTATTGAATTGATCCACTCACTATCAGAAATGGGATAAATGATCCCAACACTCAACAATTTTGTTATTTCTTTCTTAACCACGTCTAAGATAAGTGGATTCAGTCTCCTTTAGGGCTGCCTCACAGGCTTTGAACCCTCACTCAATAATATTTTATGTGTGCAAATAGCTGGACAAATTCCAGGTATGTTAGCTAAAGTCCACCCTATAGTCCTCTTATGTTCCTTTAAAATAGCTAGGAGTCTCTCTTCCTCATTGTGAGAGAAGGTATTGGCAATTATAACAAGTAATTGCTCTTTAGATTTAATAAAGGCTTACTTCAAATTAGGGGGTAGGGGTTTCAACTCAATCACAGGAGGTTGTACAATAGAAGGAATCAATTTATATAGTTCAAGAGAGAAAAGATTACTCCCCTTTCCTTCAACCAATGATAGCTCAAGCTCCATGTGGTTGGTTTTATAATCTCCCTTTCCTTCAGATGTTGAACCCACCTCATGTTGATCTAATGTGGCAACTTCCTGGGCCAACTCCTTCTGCCTCTTTTCAATCAGACAATTTGGTTAAGGTACAATACTTGCAGTTGTGCCCTTATTGATGTCAGTCTTTGTGATGCTGAAATCACCTGAAAAATTAACAGAAAACCTTTCTTCCATGGGGCCATCAGTGAAAATCAAGTCATTCAATGGGTTCATTGCGGAGTTAGAGTAAACATGTTCCAGTTCAAACTCAGAGCATGCATCATCAATAATAATGTCAAGCATGTTAACTCCTAAGAGTGAATAATCGTCATAGGGGTGTTTCATAGATTCATACATGTTAAAACTCACTTGTTGATCTCCTACCTCCATGGTAATTGTACCTTCTTTCATACTGATCACAATACTAGTAGTCCTTAAGAATGGTGTGCCGATAATCAAGGTAGTGTCCTGCATAACTTCAGAAGACATGTCAAGTATATAGAAATCAACTGGAAAAACCAATCCCTTTACCTAGACCAAAATGTCTTCTATGATCCCCACCAGATGCATAAGAGACCCATTAACCAATTGCAACACTACAAATGTAGGATTTAGACTTTTAACCCCTGATGATGTGTAGACCGACTTAGGCATCATATTCATTGCCACCCCTAGATCTAACAAGGCTCCTCCTATGATAACTTTTCCTATTATGCACGAAATGGTGAAAGATCCAGGATCTTGACATTTAACAGGTATTTGGGGTTTGAAAAGTACGGACATGTTTGAGCTGGCTTGTATCTCTCATTAGGCCTAAACTTTCTTTTGTTAGTGCACAAGTCCTTAAGGTATTTTGCGTAAGCAAAAACCCTTTTCACTAGGTCAAGCAATGGGATGTTGACTTCTACTTTCCCAAATAGGTCAATGACATCCTTTTCATGTTTACAATTAGTCATCCTTTTGCTAAGAAAATATGAATTCAGAAAAGGAAGGTCTTTTATACTTACCTCCTTGTCAGTTGCTTCCTAGATTCCTTGCTTCCTTGATTCCTGGGTATTCTCTAAATTTACTTCTTTGCTCCTGGATTGTTTTAACTCCTTTCAGTCAAGAGTGCTCTTTCCTTTAAACTTTAGGACTTCTTAACTATCTCAGTTGACGAAGACAATTCTCTGCCCTTATTGTAACATCCTGTTCCCACATTAAGGGTTAGAACCCCGATTTCAATAATGGAGAGAATAGTAATGTGAGAGTTAGAAAAATTTACATTTCATACTCAGCAGAATATCAGCATACATGCATGTGAATTTCAATCTTTGCACACATGAAAATAGTTGTACATGCACTCATTGACGTTTCGAGTATACTGAATAGTAATGGGATAGATTAAGGATTGTGGTTATAGTGAATGAGTAGAATGAAATGTAGTAGAAAGACCAGAAATAAAATTTAAGTTTTGGATTTAGTGAAGAAAAATACATTGGAGAAGTTTACTGAGAATTTCTAGTATGGAAGTTTGGATGGTGGAGTAGAAAGTTATGATCCTTAAGAGTGGAGATGTTCAGGAGTATAGATCGTATCGTTTGTGATGACGTCACATCGTCTATGATGACGTCACATCGTCTATGATGACGTCATTTTTTCTGTAAAGATGCATCGTCTGTAAAGATGTATTATCTATAAAGCTATATCATCTATGATGACGTCACATCGTCTGTGATGACATCATATCATCTTAAGAGTTGCATCGTCTTATGTTGACTTTGCTTTGTCTTAAGTTGGCTCCGCTTCATCTTAAGAGTTGCATTGTCTTATGCTGGCTTTGCTTCATCTTAAGTTGACTCCGCTAGGTCTTAAGAGTTGCATCGTCTTAAGTTGACTCTGCTTTCACTTAAGAGTTGCATCGTCTTAAGTTGACTTTGATTTGTCTTAAGTTGACTAAGCTTTGTCGTAAGAGTTGCATCATCTTAAGTTGACTTTTGTTTTGTCTGACCTTTTTGCTTCGTCTGCTTATTGCTTAGTCTAGTTTTCGCTTCGTCTACTTTCTATTTATGTGATCAAAACTTCTTGTTCTGTATACTGTTCGTCTGATGCTATCATTTGGTCCATCTTTGACCCTTTAGGCGATAGAATTTGTCTCTAATGTTTGCATAAAAGATGTAGCTATTAAAGTTCTCTTTGAAACTGTCCTAAGATGATCTCAATCCGATATCTCTAAAGAGAGTTATGCCAATTCTAAAATAGCTTATGTGTACTTTTCATTTCATATCGTCTAGTCTAAATTTGACTCTCTAGATGATAGAAGTTGCCTTCAAGGTCTCATGAAAGTTATAGACCTATAAGTCCTCTTTCAAACGATCCAACAAGGATCTTGATTCGATACCTATAGCGAAAGTTATGCTAGTTGCCCCAAAAGAAAAAGGTTCAATATGATTGAGGACAGAACCAAATTCAATGATTTTGATGTCAACGAAGACATAAGACATAGGGGAATATGTTTTAAGAGAAAGTGTTGCAAAATGACTTCAGTGTCAAGGTCAAAATGAACATGTAAAGTTGACCCGAAATGATGTGTTATGGGAAAAATCTGAAAGTGAGTAAGGGGTTATGATTTGTGATTACAGTAGTTTTTTTAAGTCATAAACTTAAGTATAAAATATACTTAAGTAAGTTCTTATAAAGGAAAGTGGATAAGTGGATAAGAAATTGACAGGTGTCCTAGCTAAAGATAAGATTTTTATTGTCTTAAAAGGCTAGCTGCTGTCCTTATCCTTATCATTCTTCAAACTTCTTTCTTTAGAGATCTTCCAACCGAGAGCTTTCTTCAAATATTCACCGAAGTTAAACCTTACTTTTCTCTGTTTGTCCCCACTTCTACTTTGATATTTCTTCCTTCTATTTCAAGAAAAAACCGAACTTCCCCGTCAACCTTCCAGATGAGGTACGTGAGTTGTATGAAGGATTAGCGTTATGTGATTTTGCAGAGATTGGAGTTTCAAACAAGTAAGCTTGTTATGCTTACGTAGTTCTTACATGAAATAAAGCATGCATCGTTAGTTTACTGCTAAATGGTTAAGAACTGTGATATTCTTATTTGCTGGAAAAGTGAGAAGATTTAATGTGCAGTACATGGTGATTTTCTTTGGATTGATGACTGAAATATTATGGGATATTGTTAAACCAGTTTTGGGAGTTGAAAGATCAACGAAAGTGTGTAAGGATGTGAAAGAAAGATTAAAGTGATAGTTAGAGGAGTAAATGAAGAAAACACAAAAATTAGAAATGCAAAAGAATTGAAAGTAAAGAAGTGCAGAAAAGGTGATATAATGCGTGAGTTTTCTGGTTTTTTGGACGATCATGAAAAATGATAGATTTTTTATTGGTTGTGATTTAAAGAATTGATGAGTGATTAAGTTATAAAATGAGAATGAGCATAAGATGTGAAGTTTGTTACAATACCCGAGATTGTCATTGAGCATGCATTGTACATAGTTCATTTATATACTTGTGCATAAATAAATGTTTATACGGTGCAATTATTTATGAGTGTTCAATGTGTGTTTTGCATAAATGGGTTGTGCAGGTCAAGTGTCAACATTTAGGCGTTCTCAGAATTTGGAAGCAAATGCTAATCTGGAGCGTACTGTGAGTAGACCTAGATGGTTTCATTTTATTGTTTGTTTGTGTAAATTTTGGTATTGATTGATTACCGATTGTTTATATGAATGTGTTTGATTGTGCTTGTTTTCGGACAGGAGATCCGATGATTGTGATGCTTGGTTAAGATATTGAAGTATTGCTTGTATGTGAATGAGATGAAGTAAGTGTACATAATTTGATGATAAACGTGTTTTGAATGAGCATTTGCAAGTAAGTGAAAATGTGATTCTTAACTTAAAGTTGAATGCCGGACTAAGGTTCGATGATATGGGAATGTGAGTGAATAGGATCATGCAAATGTGATTGATGCATTCCATCTTATGAATGCATGAAATATAATGGTAGTTGTGACCAGAATAGCCACCGAAAGTGAAAAAGAGCTTAAAGCTCAGAAAGTGAAAATAAGTCTCGTGCTCAAAAGTGATTAAGAGCCTAAGGCTAACTGTGTATAATGAGCCCTGTATCCCCCAAGTAGATAAGGGAAAGTTATTAATGAGCCTGATGTTCAATGGATATGGGACAGGTTAGGTACTCGGTCACAACAAAGTAACAATTGGAAAGTGAGTCTCATGCACATTGCATATGCATAATATGAATGATTAAGTGTATTGAATGTGAATTGTGCAATAATGTGAATTATGTGTTATGTGACTGGGTGAACCATCGATGATGGTCACTCATTGAGTTCGCAAAACTCACCCAAAATTTGCAATTATTTTTCAGGATCAAAAGAATACCCCGTTAGGCCAACGGGAGTATACCTACAGCATATAAGTGAAGGATAGAGGTCGGAATCAGTTCGTGTCTGCATTGCATTTCTTTAATTTGTATTGAAGTGTTCATTCCCAACTTTTGTATAAATTTGTATTTCAAAGCAACCAAAGTATTTTGTATTTGTGAAAGGGCTCAAATGACTATTGTAAATATTGGTGACTGTATTGTGATGATTGAAAATGGTTATGAAATAAAGTGGGACCAGATTTGGTTATGGATTTTTTAGTATCGTGTTTATGGTTTAAAACAAAAGAAAATTTTTATACTTATTTCTGAGTGATTGAGTGCTCTAATACGCCATCCTTGCAGGGCATGAGCTCGGACATCACCCATCGATGTAGGGTTTGGGTCCCGCAGGAGTGGGATGCTACAAGAGCTTTGTCTAATTTTTTAAAATAAACCAATCATTCTGTTATTTGTTACTCCAAGTAAAGAAATACCTTTATTGTTTAAGCTTAGTAACACCCAAATGATTTACACAAAGCTTTAGATCATCATTTTAATTCCTTATACTACAATTTTCCTCTACTTCTGATCAATAGATAGTAAAATTGAAATCACCAACTATGACCCAAGGACCTAAAAAGGTATTTTGGATGTTTCTTAAGGAGGACCATAGACTACTCCTTTGGAAACTTGTCTTAAAACCATAGACACAAGAAGAGTTAATTGTAACTCCTTCCAATATGAAATGAAAATTTAGATGCATCATCTACTTATCAGAGAACTTCTCCTCCACTTTGAAAAAACTCTCATTATAACTAATAACAATTATGCATTAATGATGGTGTGACGGTTGGAGAGAAAAGTCCAACAAGGACCTAAAATGTTCACCTTATTCATATTCTCAAATCTTATTTCGGTTTCATGCAAAACTATAATAAGAGGCCTAATCCTTCAGACAAAATCCCTTAAAGCATACAACTTTTCTAGGCTATAAATGCCACATACTTTCCATATTAAAACTATCATATTGGTAAATTTTTATCTTAGGCACCTTTCCTCCTTCCACTTGAGTTTTCTTGTCTTGCTAGCCATATTTTGAAAGTCTTCCAATTTAGTATCTCCATTGGCCAAAATTAGGGGATTATTATAAGAATTAATAGAATAAGATGTGGCTTCCTCTTTATCTAGAGTCCATTCTCCACATAGTAGGCTGTATAGAAGCTGCTAATATGTTTGGATCGGCCTCCTCTTGGTTAGTCTTCTCCCTAAATTGAGAAATTGCCATCAATATATGAGCAGTTATGTTCAACTACATCGTGGACTATGATAGCATTCTCAAAAATGCCATAACTACTTATGTCTCCTTCTACCAGTATTTTTGACTTTAGATTGGATTCATTAACATTCCCTCAAATAGCCAAAGCTTACTTAAGTTTGTTTGTTTCTTGTAGATAGTTTGTATTGGAATCAATCCCCAAAACTTCCTACTGCCAACTAGTTCGGAATTTCCTCCCTGTTAGCTACCACATTTTGGTAGAGTTATTAGGTTTCCAAAGGAAAGTAATAGCTATCTCCTTCTTCTCTAGTTCCCCATTGCCTCCTAAGCATATAATAGAGAGAATATCAGGAAGGGGAGGATTTTTAAATCTCTATACATACTTTTTCATAACCGATTCTCTCCATGGAAATTGTTTACGAGTCCATACATAATCGTTTTCCAAGTGAGCTAGCAAAATATCTAAGCCCCTCAATGGTCCACAATTATAATTGCAGATTATGGAAATTCACCCACAGAGGAAAAGTGTCCAATTTACCTCGATTCATTTCCATGTATGGCTGCCATTTTTGTATGAAAAGAGGTTGCTCTCCTATATGCCAAAGCCCTTTCTCAATGATCTCATTTAGCTACCTTTTATCCAAAAACTTAGAAAGGATAGTCCCATCCTTATGCAACAAGACCTTCTCCAATCTCTTCATCTAGATTTTGCCCATACATTAATCACTAGGTAAGCTATCCTTTTGTTCCAAAAGAAGCCAAGTAAAGCAGAGGACCGCACCAATGCTCTTGCCTTAAGAATTTTCACTAGAGGACTAATAATGCCATCATTCACATCATTATGGAAATGTTTAAGTTATACTTTTTGAGGTTTAGGGAATAACTTATTTTTCTAAGTAACCCTAAGTTAATTATCTTCCACATTTGTTGGATTTGTAAAGATCCGAAGTTTTCGAGAGCTGAGTCTCTCTAGATAAAACAAGGAAGTCTTCATGAACTAAAGATGACTCCCCTATTTCATTGGTAACCTTCAAGGCCTTGGGGAGGCCCTCCATAAGGGGTGAAAACCCTGGCAAAAATTGAAGTAAACAAAACCCAAAGACAGCCGTAAACTAAAAGGCAGGGAAAAGAAACAAAAAAAGGAAGGCGAAAAGGGTAGAAAGTTGTTGAGCAAGTTTTACAATTTATAAAACCCTCAATAATTGCAAACGTATAGGTCGTACTTTATAGTATTGAAGGGTTGATCCCACGAGGAGGATATTAGCCTAATCGTAAGTCATTTAAGGCTCAGAGAAAATAATAAAAAGAAATGAAAATTGTACCAGTGAACACGGAAAGTAAATACGAGACTTTGATTCAAGATTTGTAAAGCAAAATTTTCAACAAAACTTATTTAAACTAAACAGTCACACAGATCACAATGGAAATCCGTCAAGAGAGTTAATCAAGTTGTGAGAGAGGGGATTTTACCTATCATTAATGTTAATCTGGTCATTTATGTGTTTACAGGGTGTCAGTTTGAGACGGTTATAAGGTTGATTACTCTCTCTTAAGTTATAACTATTAAGCCCTAAATTGTAAACCCTAATCAAATTATGAAACTTGCAATCTCTCGATTCACAAATTACCTACAATTCTAATTAGTTCTAAAGCTCTCTAATAAACAATCAAGTCTCGCACGAGAT
>JAOQMP010066303.1:0-10384 GCA_027563575.1 Erythroxylum pedicellare | reverse complement strand
AAAGTAAAGAGATTTTACAAATCTTTAATCACATGACAACATTTCATCATTTGCTTAATACAAAATACACATGGGTGTTCATGTTCGATGTGTCGCTAAAGTTACTCAAAAATCAAACTAACTTAGTACAAAAGCCAACTCTCTTGTAGTTGCCAAATGCCTTGATGCTTTTGATCATTCGATATCATGCTCTTCACTTGAAGATGGGATGAATAAGAGGGGGAGCTTTAAGCTCGTGGGTAAAAGAATATAACAGAAAAATAAGCAAAACTTTTGAAATGTTAATTTGTCAATACAAAGTCTAATTGAATTTATAAAACATATTGTTCACAAATTCTTAACCAACATTCAGAAATTTCAAATCATTTATGCATCAAACTTGTTAACATATCATAGGCACATAAGCACATCAGAATAGCTTGGGTAAATCCATGAACATGATGAACTACACATTTCCACATAATGGTCTGGTGTAGTCGTAAACTTGATGCACTATCACAATCTCACATAATGGTTTTGCGTAGCCGTAAACTTGAGGGAGTCCATGAAGGAGCTCCGTGCCACTAGTGGGCAGGTAGGAGAAGCCTTTTCTTGGTCAACGTGTACATGACATTCTTGAATGGATTACGGCAAACCCACATAATATGTAATTTATGACTTGAAAATAGATTGCCCAAATGTCACATTTCGAAAACATGATTTTTCTTGACATTTTACCACAAAGGCATATTTTGGAAACACAATTTTTCATGACATGCAATATTTCACATTTCATCAACCAAATTCTCATATCAATCATATTGTAATTTTTCAAATCATTCAAAGCCATAATGCAAAACTTATGAAGCAATTTGACATCATTAAAGTTTCTTGATTCAAAGAAAACATTTAGTGGCTTATTTACTCTATTATAAAAATGTACCCACCTTAAGAATCCTTGCTTAAAGATGCATCTCCTCTTGATCCTTTTGCCTTCCTTGATTCCATTTATTAATGAAAAAAATCCCCATTCAATAGGAATACAATTTGAGGACCCATATGTATAGCATATTCACTAAGAGAAATGCTAAATAATCAAACTCTTCCAAAAGTCTAGACCTTCGGGTCAATTTTTCCATGATCATTTGGATTAGTTAAATGACGAAATTTGATAACAACTTCTTATATAAAAATGTTTCCTATTGTATTAAGTTTCCAATGACACCAAAATCATTCAATTTGGTTCAGTACTCTAAAATTTATACCACAAACATGTTTGAGCTGTTCTTAGTCTAAAATAGCATTCTATGTTCAATTTCCATTCAAACATTGAAATCCTTGGAGACAGAATTAAAAATCTATTGCATCATAAAAACTGTAGCCTCAAATCTCTAGTTTACTTCAAATTAAAAATAATCTCATTTGGATAACTACACAAAAAGTTATGCCTAAAATATCAAAGCATGCTCAATGTTGGAAAGTTGAGTTCGTCGCGGCGAAACCTAGAAGTTCACCGCGACGAACTTGTCCAGAAACCTCCTCCGAGAACACTTTATTCATCAATGACATAAAAGCTATCGGGACATTTGTCAACCTAAAATGCATCACCAAAAACTCAAAGTGTCCATATCTACTTCTGAATGCATTCTTTGGTACATTAGCTTCTGCTATCTTCAACTGATAGTACCTTGATCTCAAATCCATCTTAGTAAACACCTGAGCTCCTTGTAACTATTTAAGTAAATAATTTATCCTTGTTAAAGAATACTTATTCTTCACTATCACCCGATTAAGCTATCTATAGTCAATACACAATCTTAAAGTCCTATCCTTCTTCTTCACAAACAACACTAGAGCTCCCAAAGGTGACACACTATGTCTAATAAAACCCTTATTCAATAACTCTTGCAATTGGGTCTTAAGTTCTTTAAGTTCCACAGGTGCCATCCTATACGGAGGAATTGATATAGGAGCAGTTCCTGGAACTAAGTCAATTATAAACTCTGTTTCCCTTTCTGGGGGTAATCTTGGCAATTCAGTAGGAAACACATTTGGAAAATCCCTAACAATAGGAATATCCTTTATTTACATAGGCTAAATAAGCCTCGCATCTACTTCGAATCAGTCTGAGAGCACTCATTGAGGAGATCAACCTAGCTAGCAATGCTTGACTAATACCTTGAAATACAACCCTTGGTTGACCAGGGGATTCAATAATCACTTCCTTAGTATAACAATTCATTATAGCTCTATGTGCAATAAGCCAATCCATACCTAAGATGAGATCTATCTCCTTTACTTGCAATACTATCAAGTTAGCTTCTAACTCTACCTGATCACTTTGAATGATACACCCTTTACAGATTTCCCCACTCACTGTAGTACTTCCTACTTGAGTACTCACCTCTAAGCCAAATTTCAACCTCTCTCTCTAACAATCAGTTTAGATGCCAAATGTGGTGTGATGAATGAATGTATAGATCCTGGATATAACAATGCAAATGCTTGAAATTGAAAGACATGCAACATATATGCAACAACATCAGGGGAGTTATGTGCCTCCTGTCTAGTGATAGCAAAGATCTTGGCCTAAGACTGCGGCTGGTTACTCCGCACCTCATCCCTAATACTAGGACTTGCTGAACTGGTTCTGCCTCTACCTCTACCTCTTTGTCCTGCTCCACTAGCTCTACTTTGCTGGACAATAATCTCAGTTATCGATCCTCCTCACTTTGGACTGTGCTCCCATAGTCACAGGACAATCTCTAAGTTGATGATCAAGACAGCCATAATGTAAACAAGATCCCGTTAATCTTCAACATTCCCCACCAAGTTTCTTTCCATAGTGCTCACAACTAAGCATCTGTTGTGTTTACCCTCTATAAGCCTATTCTCTAGATGCCTAACCTCTACTAATACCAGCTTGAAAAAAACCACCTCTTAGTCTAAATCCTGACTGTCTCGATCTAGTCTTTGATCGAAATGATTTATTATGGCATTTACTGAATCTCCTGCCAGAATAAGCTTGAGACTCATCCAACCCTTTCATTCTGAACTCCTACCTATACTCTCCTTGACCATATTTTAATAACTGTTCAATTCAGATTGAGGCAACTCTCAGCTCAGTAAAGCTGCTCGGATTAGTGATGGCTAACCTCGTTTTGATCTCCATATTTAGTCCATCCTCAAATCACCTACATTTATCCTCCTAAGTCAGAATCAAAGTAGTAGCATATCCCATTAACTCATTAAACCTCACCTCATACTTAGCTACAGTAAAACTTCCGTACTTCAGATCTATAAACTCTTTCATCTTTCTATCTAGATAAATCTTGGGCATATAAGTCTCCTTTAAAACCCTCAGGAAGTCTTCCTATGTTAGTTGACAAGGTTGAGCAGAACTGTCGAAAACAGTTTTCCACCACTGATAAGTTGGAACTTGAATTGCGAGACTGCATAATCAAATCTTTCATCAAACTCGGAGTCTATTTGGTTAAACACTCACTGTGTTCTTTCTAACTAACCTTCTGCCTCTGCAGGGTCTATACTTCCATAAAAATCCACAGCCCCCTACTTCCTAAGTTTATCATACCTCCTCTCTCCACTCTCAGGAATTCTCAGAGGCATTTGTTCAAATTGAGGTATCGGAGACTCTCTATTAGCTCTTATAAACTTAAGGTCAGCTGACTCTGCAACTCGATCTCTTATAATAAATGACCTATAATAAATAATAAGGGTGATCACTTTACGAGTCTCTCACTTTGTATTATGTCTAAATGCTCTTATATGTCCCTAAAAATGCCAAACCATGCTCTGATACCAAAATTGTAATAGCCTAGACCACTAGCCCACAGATATTATCTACTTTGGGTTACCCATCAAGTCAAGACCCTCACGGTTTTTCTCTTCTTTCACCTAGGAAAGTGCATCCGTACCCTTATAAAACATACTTCATTCTCCTCTCCAGCCGATGTGGGATCTCACAAGTGTACTCTTCTTCGGTTGTTGATTCTGCAATTGACTCTTGTTTGGAACTCTTCTAATTGACTACTCCACCATTCAGTGTGAAAATATATCCTAATTAGGATTTGGAGTCATCCCTGTCAAATTAGAAACTGGAACCTGTATAACTGCTTACAACGAGATCTCCTTCTCTATATACTAAGAATACATCCTTAGTTCTTCTCAAGTACTTAAGGATATTCTTGACAGCCACCGAATGACCCTTACCGAGATTTGACTGGTATCTACTCATAACACTTAGAGCATATGATACGTTGGGTCTCATACATAACATAATATACATGATTGATCTTATAACCAAAGTATAAGGGATCAAATTCGTAAAAGTCCTGTGATCTTATGTCTTTGGACACATAGATTTTGAGAGTGTAATCCCTTACATCATGGGAAGATAACCTCTCTTGGACTACTCCATGCTAAACCTCTTTAGCATCTTGTCTATGTATGTAAACTGAGAAAGACCAAGCAACTTCTTAAATCTATCTCTATAGATTCTTATCTCGAAAATATAAGTTGGTTCTCCAAGGTCTTTTGATAGGTGTTTAATTGTTGATATATTTAATTATTTACACTTAGCAAGTAATGATACAAAAATGCTTAAGATACTCACTTTAATTCACATGTGATTTTAGGTGAAATTTGGAAGCAAAGAAATTAAAGTGAGTCGAAAGTACTACATTTGAGTTATTTTCTAAAGATCAATACTCACTTGTCTTCATGGACCAAAAAGAAGAAAATTAAAAGACAAGAAGAGTATAAGAAAAATGAAAGGACAAAGAAGATAAATTAAAGATTGCATCTCATACCCATACAGATACGTGAATACTATGGTTCAATAATAAAACAATTACAGAAGAAGAAGGTAACATGATTTTGCATGCATTGGACTTAAGATGTTGAAGTAACACTGCGGCAGATAAGGAATAAAACGGCAGCGCAGCACACCATGAGGAGCACCAAAACGACAATGCAGATGAGGGGAGGCAGCAGCTAATGCACAACGTTTCACGTAAAATGCACAAGACGAGGCCACATAAGAAGGGGGTGCTGGGATGTTATGTAGAATAGTTAAAAGAAGCTAGCTTATTAATTCATCCCATCAAGGAACAGGACACACAAAGGCAAGAAGCGGTGTGAGAGGTCTGTCATTTAATGCAAATTTTCTGTGTTAAACGAAGACAAGGAGTTGCATGCGTACGAGGAGGTTTATGAGGATGGTGAAAGGCAGTGAACAATTAAGTGGACACTAAGTTTATTTGTCCAATCCAAGCAAAATTGAGGAGAGAAAAAGGTGGCATGGAGAGAGAGGTGAGACATGAATAGTGCATTGGAACTAAAATATAAATTGTCTCATCGATGAATAGTGAAAAGTAGAAGCTTGGGCAACGAAGGATAAAAGAGAGGGTTTTCAGTTAGGGACTGGAATAGGGGTTAAAGTATTTTTTTGGGAAAGATCCATGAAAGGCTAGAGGTCCCAACGCCAGTTCGGAGGCAACATTAATGTCGACAACCCGGGTTAAGTATTTTTTATTATTTTGTTGTTTCTTTCTCTCATTAGAAATTGATTGTGTTATCCTATGTTAATTAATTTGGGTTTTACGTATGATAATCAGATTTTCAATATTGTTCGGTTATTTGTGTATGGACCCACTGGGTATTATGAGATGATGATTTTAATGCATTCATTGAATCGTTAATTATAAACCTATTGTTATAATTTCGATATTATCCGTAATTGTTATATTGAAATTCATGCGTAGTGACTAATGATTCGTAATCATTAGGGATAACATGAACTACGTTAAATGATGCATCGTATGTGGTTGTTTCCTTGATTAATCAATTTTCCTAATTCATAATGCTACTGCCTAATTAAATCTAAAGATCGTTTCTTACGTTATTCGGTGGTTAGGTTTAATTAATGTTCATATCTTGATTAACCAAAACTTAAGGGAAAACTAGGGTTAATTGTTAACCCACAATTAATAGTTGCTACGAGACGTTAAAGAACAAAAAAAAATAATGAAATATGCTTAATTAGGGCGTAGGCTGAGATTGAACGAAAGAATCAGGTCCCTATCAAATTCCTCGCTTTTATCATTTTTTGCATGGTTTCTTTAATTTGTTTTTATTAGTTAGTTTCATTTTATTTTCTTCTTTCAAAAACAAAACGCCCCCATTAAACCTAAACACTATTTAATTTCATTTCATAAACTTTACACACACTCTTTGTGGGATCGACCTAGACTCACCATTGCTATAGTAGAAGGTCTAGTTATTTTATTTTGACTAGCGTAACGACATGCGGTCAATTTTGGCGTCATTTTCAAGGAGTGCATTGTTTTAGTTTTTGTTTATAATTTAGTTGATGTTTTATATATATTTGTTCGTAATTGATTTCTTTTCAGTTATTTTGTCATCTTTTAATTTTTTTTTCTTGTTTAAAACTTTTTTCGATATGGACGGAAGTAACTTCTTTTATAACTCATATTCTCAATCTTATAACATTGTTTGGATTAATCAACCTAACTTTTGTTATGGATGGGGAAATCATCAGAACTACTTCCATGATAGTTTGCAGGACACACAACAATTCTCATACAGATTAGAAGCTTCTTATCATGACTCCAGTTCATCTCTAGAAAAGTTGATTAATATTGTGAAAACTAATACTTTGTAATTACAGGAGAATACTCTACAATTCCAAAAGGATGGAGGGTAATTTCCAAAAAGCACAGGGTCTAGCACCCAAGATTCGAAGAGCCAATATGATTCAGGTGCATCTTTAGAAAAACTTATTAAGAATTTTGCTGCTAACAATTTGTAATTTCAACAGGATATGTAACAATTTCAACAGAATATGCAGCATCAGTTGCAAGAATTCTGACAAGAGATAAAACAAGTCAACAAAGCATGGCATACCAAATGGGTCAGATGGCAATAAGGCTTAGTCACCTAGAATCGTAAAGCAAAGAGGAGCAGCCGTTTCACCTCAAGGTGTACCCAATTGAAGTTTGTGTGAAAAATTTACAAAGTGATGAGGAGGAGCTTGATAATTTTGAGGTCAACCCTTAACAAATTGCTTATGTTGAAGAAGTTGAGAAGGAGCTCAAATTTGAAAGGAGCATATCTTTTAGCTTGGAGGTAAGTACTGAGTCTATGATTATTTTTTAGACTAACTCTTTACCTTTACATAACAAATTGGAGGAATTAAATGATGAAGAAAAAGGTGAAGAGACGTTCGAAATATTTTTGGAGTGTGTGGACTTAGTCAGGAATTAAAATTTGAGGATAGGTGAGACGTTGAATAAGGATGATGATCAACTAAGTCCCTATCTGGAACTACCTTAGATGGAGAAGCCGAATGTGAGACCTAAAGATCACAATTTTGTTACGTGAGGAGGAAACAAGGAGTTGAACCAACAACCCTAAACAAAGGCACTTCTTAGGAGGCAACCCAAGAGAAGTAAATTTCTTTTCCTTTACATTTCCACATTACCTTTTCTATGCATGTGTGTTTTTTAATTTGTTTGTTTCATATGTTTTTAAGTTTTCAATCAAAATGAGAGAGAATAAAATAAATGAAGCAAACATTTTCTCATTTTATATTGCTTCAAGGATTATATAGTCATGATTAAAGTATGGATTGATTAGAGAATTTCATAGCAACTTTAGCATGTACTTTTGCTCTTGTGATTGTTTGATATGCATTATCTTTAGAAGAGTAAGTGGCTAATGTTATACAAAGCCAATGAGATTTTGAGCCTTATTTGACTGACACATCTATATCAGTCTCATTATCTTTTGATAATGTGTGACCTTCATGACATGTACATCTCGATTTTGCATTGAATTTCTACTCAGGTCCACATTCTTATCACATGCATTAACATGGATATGATTAGACATTCTTTGTTTTTCATAAACTACATGAGCCAAAAAACCTATCCTATTGACATGACTTTTCCTTGATAAACCCCTTTAAGATTTAGCCTTTTTTTATATAAACCACATCTTATGCTTTTAAACTTAACCAAATGTCCTACCTAAGTCATAAACCTAGTGGAACATTTATGATTGTTGAGTTTGTGGATATCCTAAGTGTGGAGGTGTATATGAGGGTTGGTTATAATGTTAGGATGCTATTTTATGTCTTATCATTGAAATTCCCATGTTGTTGTAGTTTATCTTAATTTTATAAAGAAAAGAAAGAAAAAGAAAAGAAAAGAAAATGAAAAAGAGAAAGAAAGAAAGAGAAAGAAAAAATGAAAAAAATTGTTAAAAATAAATGTATCAAGGAAGAACTGCATATGCGTTGAAAAGTTGTTTATGGTTTATGTATCTTCCTAGAGTTGTAATGAATGTGTTATTTGAGTATGTTGAATATGAGGTAGATGTTGTCTTGGAAGGTTCGCTCTTCTGATTCTAATGTATTGTTGGCATAAATTGTATTAGTGATTCCTTCGGATTGATATATTTTTCATGTGGTTGGTGTGTGAGAGATGAATGGGGTTGTGAAATATAAATGTTGCATTCGTCATAGCTAATGATACCCAGCTTTTGATGAGTGTTGCTTCGTTTCACTAGCTTTGATGACTTTCATGCTACTTGACCCAAATATATCTCACCTTACCTTGGCCCACATTACAACCCTAAAAATTCCTTTGATTCGTGATTTTCCATGTGAACATTAGTTGTAGAGAAATGAAATAATATGCAAAGTTGTGGATTGTCATGATTATGAATGATGTTGTGTGTACCTATGGATATATTTTAGTTAAACATATTTTCCGAGTCTAGCATTAGATTGCTCAGTATTTGAAGATGATGAATGTTGATTGATCATGAGTAAAAGCTTAGAATGTTGACATCTTGATATGATTTTTTAAAGTCACTCATCTTTGCTTAAGATTATATAATCTTGGAAAAATATGGAAATTGAGTCAATGTTTTGGGTCAATGAGCTTAATTTGGATGTTTTGCTTAAGGACGGCCAAAAGTTAAGTGTGGGGGTATTAATGATAGGATTGAATTATCTTATATTTTCTTATGTATTTCCATATGATTTTAATCCTATTTTCAAGATAAAATGCTTAACTTGTGTTTAATTTGTGTTTATTGCTAGGTTGGATATGTTGATATATATTTAAGACCAAAAAGAAAAATTACAAACCAAAAAGGCCTTGCATGGAGAGGATAGCAACATCACTTGGCAGGTGGAGAGCTTTCTTCATAAGAAGACAAAATTCTTAAAAGCATTAAGAGAGCTTACAAAAATGACATGCATGACCAACGTTTTGAAAGAGAAGTATAACATGTGAGCATTTTATGTAAAACGCATTATAGAGGGATCGCAAGCTACGTGAGAGGTGAACAATATGCTAGGACAAAGGAATCAGCATATTAAATTGTCAAATCTAACTACGACGTAGGGAGGCAACACAGTGAGAGTTGCGTAAGGTTCTGCATTTATCTCGTGCCCATTATGGATACTGGGCTCATTGTATCTTAGCCTGAGGCTCTTTATCACATTTCTGAGCTTAAAGCTCTTTTTCACATGGTGTCTACTTTGGTCACAACTGCTTTATTTATTCATTCATTTCGATGTAGTGAGACGCAAAAAATTACATAGTATGCATCCAGTATTTCTCATTTGATGTACTCAAGTCATATATCACATTTTCGGATCCTAGTCTGGCATTCATCATTCAATTAGTAACACATTCTGTATTCATATACAATTATAAAGCAGTTCTAATACATTATTGAATATCAAACTCCTCAGACTAAAAAAATATGAAATTATCATATTTATATCAATAACAATTCAATATCTGAAAGTTAATCGAAAACAACTTACACATAGTGAAAAAACATCTAGGTTAACTCACAGTACGCTCCCGATAAGTTATTGCCTTGATGATCCGATAATGCTAAATGTTAGCGATCAACTTATGTATCTATCTTCATGCAATACAAATATATTTGACACATTAAAAATTTGATCAATCATATGATTATTTAATGATTCACATACATATATACATGTCATGTTCAATGCATGCTCAATTGACTTTCACAGGGGGTATGCATCCTTAATCACAAGTGTTGATCATTCATACATCATTACTTGTACACATATAGTTTGCAATTTATGTTTATACCATAAGTAAGTTTGATTACTCTCAATTCATCACTCAAACATTCACCAATCCCTTTCCAATACTTCATATTCACACAATTTCCTAATTCTCATTCATTTATATCTAATTCACATTACTCATATCCTTTAGATCACATTCACACTGATAAGAACATCTTTATACCATTAACAACTCATACTTTCCAAATCCATATACATTGACATCAAACAATCCATTCC
>JAOQMP010066302.1:0-10386 GCA_027563575.1 Erythroxylum pedicellare | reverse complement strand
CATGTCTACATTCCATTACTATTTTACAGTGGAGTAGACTACATTGATGCCCCTACACCTTATATGATGGGTCTCCATTCTGGTGTTGATACTTCAAATCTGGCTATGGATGGTGTAAGTTCTGTTTGTGAATTAAAAATCTTCATGGCATTTATGTATATGTTCCACTTAGCTAATGTTCAGTTTGGAATGCGTCACTTTTTCTATGATCAATGTTTTTATATGTATGGTTACTTTCATAAAATTTTGACAACATCTGTTCAATCTTTCTTCCGGTTATAGAGAGTTCCAAACTTAGGATATATTCACAAAATTTTAGAGTTGCTTCTGATTTTACTATGCCACCATGTACAACAAAGCTTGGCCAAGTTCTTAAATTCTGTAAACTAACATGCAAAGCTCCAACTTCAGTACCCAAGGATTTCTGCCATTTTGAATGCACTAATGGCTACTTTGTTGGTTTATATATTCATTGCTTTCCTCACCTACTTTTGGTGTTTCTCCTAAAGGAGCTTTTATTGTGACTTAGCCAGGAGATGCCCTAAAGTGCCGTCAACTTGACCTAACCTTGGAATGTGTAGAAACAACACTACTAAACTTTGATCATTGTGATTGAGTTGTGATGTTGCTTCTTATGATAACAATCAGGTCCTCCTGAAGTTGCTGACAAATTCTCATTTCTAGAACAAACCTATATTTAGATATAATAAAGAGTAAAATGGTTGTGACACCAATCCGAGAAGAAAAAGATCAGTTGGAATACAAATCTCAAAGTGTGAAGTGTAATGTGGGAGATATATTTCGGTCTCATCAAATGTAGTGCATTTGACCACTCTGCCTTGATTGTCATTTTCTATAGCTATTAACTATGCCATTACGGTTTATGCTCAACTAGTGAATGGATGATGTCATGTCTGACTTCTTTCTGTTTTTACTGGTCAGCCTTTGATCTGTTGGTTTATACTTGTGCTTTTAGGTTTTAAAGATCAATTTGTTGAGCCTTGATTTAACTTGCTTTTTCATTCCATATAGGTGGTTGTTGTGGACCTGGAATACAACAAAATTAGCACATCAGAAGAAATACCTCCTATTCCAGAGCCAGAATTAAGTTCTTTGCGTGGTGAAATACTGGAGCTTTTGCATCCCAATGTTGTGGGCATAGATCAGATGAAGGCTGGTCCAGTTACTTTTTCAGAATTGTATACAAAATGTTGCAGTAAGAAGTGGGATAAGGGTCATGACCTTCAACTTAGGTGATACTTGGATGCATCTGAAATATTCATAAGTACTTATTGCTTTCCTTCAGTTGGGTATTCAGACCATTATGTTTAGTCTTTTTATTGTCTTAGATGATTAGTTCTTTGGAAAGAAATATGCGTGGTATACTGAACTGATTATTAGAGAAATAAGGACATGCTTGGTACTTTGAGTTCCTTTCTATGTTTTCCATTCTACATCTGTAGCATTAGTTAATGATTGTCAACTTTTCTTAGGAAATTCTACAATATCTGGGTAATTATTGGAGAAACCAGACAAAACTCAAACTTTTGCTGATTATCTGAGGGAATTCCAGGACACTTTACCCTTTCTAGTATATATCAAGGACAAATCTTTTCAAATTACCTTTGTTTTTTAGTTATTGCTTCTTTTACTAGTATAAATATCAAAGTAGAGGACAAAGGGAGCAAAGCTTTCAGCATCATATACGGAGCCACAAATTGTTACATCAAAGTTATAATGTTCACTTATGCCCTCACAAACCAGGGCATTCATATGCATCAATGTCATTATATGTTGATACTAGTTTTGCTATTATCTGAAATAATATACAATTACAAGAGCTTTCTTTGTAATTTAATCACATTTTCTTGAGATTAATCACATTTTTGTGTCTTGTACAGGTTAATATTTTTAAACTTCTTTGCATCAATTTTAGGCGGTTACCGCAATTTCATTGTATGTAATCCTTTTTCGAAGTTGTTATCTTACTAAATTATCTTTTAACCTTCATACCAATTGAATTTGTTTGTCCTTATTTTGACTATCATCAGGAAAATACTGCAAGTCATGACTTTAACACCCAAGCATTTTTAAAGAAGCGGTCACGATCTACTAACCAACCGGCAGATCCAATGGTGATGTTGCTTTCTAATTGATCATTTTTTTTTCAAGAACTTGTTCTTGTATAAACTTTTTAAATGTTTCATCCCTTCTTCATATGCATTTTATGTAGTCCGTTGACATCCTTGTCCTCATTTTACTTTCCTTAATTTGACAGATAGCCCAGTTTTTAGATTCTCATGGTTTCTTGGATTACCTTGAGAGATGCATAGGATCAGATGAAAATAATAACAATAATCTTCTTGATAAGTTGCAAGATGCAATTGGGAGGGGTCAGAACCCATTTTCTGTTCTCCCTTGGTCATTGGTGGAGCCAGAGATTGTAACCATATCAGATCCAGATGCTGGATTGTCAGGTATATGCAGTTGATACTTGCTTCTTTGAGTTAGAGAATTGGATGAAAGCTGACCTGAATTGCCAATGTATGAATATATACATGAAAGTACATAAGAATAATTAATTTCCACAAAAAACCCTACTATTTATACACTATTCTCAACACCCACTCACATTAGACAAAGACATAATGTCCATGTTTAGTTTAGTAAATATGAAACTTGAGGACCTCCTAATGACTTGGTAAACAAATTGACTGATTGATTTGAGAAATAGTGAACTATGTAATCAATTTCTATGACATAATTCTCTTTAATGATAGTCCACCTCTATCTATGTGATGCTTGATTATCACATATCAATCTCATAGGCTTGTGTGACATAGGTCTAAGAGAATGAATCCAAATTTCTTCTAACAGTTGATGCACCTATAATAAATCACATGTCGCAATTAACATGGCCTTGTATTCTGCCTCTGCATTACTACGTGCTACTCTTTGTTCTTCCATGAGACTAAGTTTCCTCCTTCAAATGCATAATAGTTTGAAGTGGTACAACTATTTAATTGTGAACCTACATAATTTGCATTTTCAATTCTTAGTATATCAATGTCCATAATTATGGTACATTAGTCTTTGTCCAAGAGGCCTCTTGATGTACTCTACAAAACGTAGTGGTAATGTTCAACATAATGAGAGGATATATTGACTCACTAAACTATCTAATGTGCAACAGCTTACCAAGAACTTGTGATATTTCGCTGGATCAGAATATTCCTCCCATGTATTAGGTGTGATAGGTATGTTTAAGAGTATCTATAGGCTTAGATTCCAATAACCTAGTCTTTTACAACAAATTAGTAGCATATTTTTTCAGAGAGGTAAATTCCTTTTGTTAACAATGCTATCTCATTACCTAAAACATACTTTAAAAGATCAAGGTCATTGGTTTGAAAATTGTTGTTATAGAAGCCCTATACCTGGAGATTTGAACTGAATCATAATGACCACGACACATATGGACAATAATAGGTTATGCTTTATCATAAAACATAGAATGGGCTAAATGATAATGTTTGAGACTAAAATCATATATTGTTGTACTTACTCATCCAAACTATGCAAGAGGAGACTGCTTAAGGTCATAAAATAATCTCTTTATGTCAACATATTTAGCTAGAAGAGTTCTTATAAGCAACAAACCTTGGTGGTTGCTCCATATAGGCTTTCTTTTGAATGCAACGTAAAGAACACATCCTTAATGTCAATATGATGCAATGGCTAGTGGGCATTTAGAGAAATAACAAGTCAAACCAAAGTGATCTTAGTCATAAGAGAGTGTGTTCTCATAGTCTACAACAAAGATTTAAATGTAGCTCTTGGACGTGAAGCAAGCCTTAAGGTGATCGACAATATAATTTAGGCGACCTTTAGTAGTGAACACCCATATGCAACTTATAGAAGATTTGGCAAAAGGTAAAGGTAGAAGTTCCTAAGTACCATTAGAATGAAGATTTGTCATCTTCTCAAGTATCATAGCCTGCCACCTAGATTGTGTCAAAGCCTCAACCATCGTCTTATGTAGACACAACAGAAAAATTGAAAACAAATGCAGTACAAGGAGATAAAGAATGATAAAAGAAAAAGAAAGAGACATGACGATAATTATTAGATATGGAGGAGAATGGGTAAATCTAGCTTAGATGATTAGTCATGGCATTAAGAGGAGTAGTCCAAGCCTAAGGATCACTCTTCATACTCTCACTTGGTGGGGATATCCTTGAATTTTATGGGAGTAAAGAAGAGGAATTAGAATCATAAATTACTGAGGGAAGGGAATCAATAGGTAGAGTAAAGTTTAGTAAAGATGGAGATGAGTCAATTGAAGAGGAAGGGTATAAGGTGCTTGTTCAAAGAAGGTAACATTGGCTAAGGTGGAATACTAATAGAGGACTAGCGAATAATACAGATATAAATTACATTTTTGCCTTTGGGGAAAGTTTATGAGAATGTGGCATGAGGAATAAGACAAAATGCATATAACCAAAATTGGTGGAGAGGAACACAATATGTAGTAACATGTAATGTTATTTTCCAAAAAAACATGTAATGTTACATATAATAATATAGTCTAACAACCCAAAAGCACACATTTCTATAGTTCTTCACTTGTATATGAGTAATAGCCTTAGTTTTCCCAATTTGACCTTTTCTTTACGAATGCCATCTTTCTTGGCCACATTCTATTTCTTCTACCAAGCTTTTTCAAAATAAATCATTTTACTTGATAAATATCTCGACTTCTTGCTTGGTGGTGAGTGGTCCGGCTCTAGCAGCTAATTGTTCAAACCTACATTGATATTCTTCGACCGTGCCCAATTGATGCAGCTTAGCAAGCTCCCCCAGTTTATTGCCTTGAATAGTGGGTCCAAATTGAAGGTGTCAGTGTTGTTTGAATTCCTTCCAAGTAACCCTTGGTCGATCTCTGTCTAGTTTCAGAAACCATACTTGTGCATCCCCATCAAGATGGTAAGAGGCAATCTCCGCCTTCCCCTCCTCTAGAATTCTTTGGTGTCGAAAGTAGTGTTCTCAACTAGGCTAGCGGGTTGTGTTACCATCATAAATGGGAAATTCGAGTCGCCCATATTGTGGGGCTTGCATTCTAGCTTCGACTTGGTTAGGTTCTTGACTTGGGTCTTGTTGCCTGCGGTTAACATTCCCTGTCTCACCTTGTTGCCCTTCCACTTGAGTGGCAACCAAGTCCCTCGAGAGCTCTTCAATACGGGCGAAGAGTTGCTCACGCTCCAATCGGTCTCTTTGACGATCTTCGTGATAGATTTTCATGAAAGTCTCAAGTTGCATTTGTAAGTTATTAGATTAGTCGCCCATAACTTCCCGGTCTGATACCAAATTGTTATGGTCCCCTGTTTGGGATCTAGTTACAGGACAATTGATGGTAAAATCAACCTGCGAGGTATGAAGCGGCCAATGTTTTCTAGACTTCCTGCCTTTAAGAGCTATGGTGAATTGTAAAGAAAATAAAGGCTCGTTAAATGAGAGAACCTTTTGATCTCTTAATGACAAAATTTGGATGTTGAAAATTTTCAGAATGCACTTCTATTTTCACTAGCTTAAGTACACAAAGGAAAATAATGGCTTCCTACAAAGCGGGAGCCACTGCACATGTTGAGTAATTAACTAAATTGGAACAAAACAAAAGGAAATAATTGAAAACACAGTTGGACTTCTTTGACTACTTCAACTCCTCTCCCTCCAGCCACATCTCTGATACATGATTCCTTTGGCAAACTTGTCATTACAAGACATCACTTCCACAGCTGGGTTTGTGTGCATAACATTTTTCCTCTACTGTTAATCGCCAATTTATTGTTTACAATCATTCCAGGTAATTTTGACCATTCAACCTGTAATTTGTCAATTGAAAAGGCAAATTTGATCTAAGAAGATCACAATTACGTTGCATTTATGTTGTCAAAACACCGGGATTAATCACACTTGAACTTCTGAAATCATCGTTGGAGGATGAGGAGTTTCTCTGTTTGCCAGTCATCACTAAGCGATAGTCCATTTAGGACTAATTTGAAGGAAGAAAGGAAAAATATTATAGAAGAGCTGTGGCTCTGATGCCATAAAGGACGAAGACAAAGTAATTCTTCCTTAGTTTTTCTATGAATAGTAAAATGAATGTATAGGACAATATAGCCCTAATTACTTCTTCAAATTAAGAAGAATCCGTTTATTCTCTAAGTAATAAAATCTCAACTAATTAATAGAATATTCTCTAATTATCTATAGAGAATCAACTAATTATCTACAACAATACAATAACAACCCAGTAAAAATTCCGCTCAAATGAGAGATCTAAGGAGGTCCAGTAATGTGCAACCTTATCCTTAATTAGTAAAGAGGCTGTTTCTAGAATTAACTAATTATCTGTAGAGTAATTAGCTGATTATTTCCAATAATATCAACAAAGATCATTAGTGCGGTGATCGTCTTTAGAAATGTTCTATAGGTAAATCCAAACTGTCCTACATCAATCCAAATAATTGAGGTCAATCAATTTATATTTTGTGATCTTAGCTATCATAGGAATGCCATCAGTCACAACAAAAACCTTTTGTTCGTCAACCATATAGAGACAAAATAGTCGAACAAAAGCAGGAGCAACCATAAAATCTCAAATAAAAATATCTAATATTTTGTTAACTTCGTTGCACACGCTTCCATTCATCGGCTTGTGGGAGAGGAGACAAAATATTTAAGTGCTGCATGAGGCTCACGCGTAAGGCTTTGAGTGACCAGTCTTCAAGGGGAGGCCGGTCGATTGTTAACGCTCCTAGTTGTGCTAGTGGTGAGGGTAAATGGTCTCTTAGAATGGGTGACTCATTTTGTTTTAAAAGTTCTGCTCACTGGACATATCTAAATTGAAAGAAGATAAAGAAGACCTCACCTTGCTCAATGAGCAGAATGGAGGCTACAAAGAGTTCAAATAGTCAAGATTGGCTCTAATACTATTTAAGAGAAAGGTATTTCTGTATTCTTATCTTTGTATAGAGTATAGCTACATATATATACAAACTAATCAAAAATTAATTAGGTAATAAGGTCCCTATAATCAAACCTATTATCAAACTAACAGTTACAGAGTCTTTACAATTTGTAGCATTGACGAATTCTTCATA
This sequence comes from Erythroxylum pedicellare, assembly GCA_027563575.1. Taxonomy (NCBI): domain Eukaryota; kingdom Viridiplantae; phylum Streptophyta; class Magnoliopsida; order Malpighiales; family Erythroxylaceae; genus Erythroxylum; species Erythroxylum pedicellare. The sequence continues at coordinate 3,223 of JAOQMP010066302.1, read as the reverse complement.
CAGACATTGTTTCATGCTGTAACCATTGTAGCAATGGTTGTTTCTACCTTGTTGTTTATCTTGGTAACTTTTAGCTAGTTGGCAACTGCTTCTCTCTTTAGTGATGTCTTCCTACTGTCTATGCTGTTGACTGGTCGCTTTGTATGCCACCACCATTCATCTCTCTACCAGTAATACCCAAGCACCATCAGTGATGCTTCTTCTTGCCTACAATGTCCTCTTTGTGCTGGCGACCTTAGAAGGCACCCCTCCCACCGATGACCCTACCCGCTGTTTTACCTCATGAGGAGATGTTGCTCCCTTTTGTTGGTTTTTGTTATTTTTTGATTTGGGTTTAACAGAAAGTAAAAGAAAACCAAACACTGTAAAAACAGTCATGTTTGCCTCTACTGAACGTATTACTAGTGCTATGTCTTCTGCTTCTCCCCCAGTCTGACTGATAGAAATCTAGTCTTAGAACACTAGAGATTTTTGTATTAATTCAATAATCTGTAATGTATAAGTCATCCTCTCCCCTATAGGTTCTATCATTGCCTCCTCCTGAAAGAGCAGCCTTGTCCTCAAGGCTAAAGTGAGGAAATTGGCTGCGAATTACAGCTTCATCCTCCCATGTTGCTTGCTCCATGGACTGCCCCTTCCACTTGACCAACCATTGTTGTATTGAATCCCCAAATGCCATAACTGTTCTGCTGGCCAGCAGACATTCAGGTTCCACCAGATCATCCAATTCAACTTCCATACCTTCTGGTAACCCAGCTTCCGCCAAATAGTTGTCCACTGCCTTCTTTAATTGTGAAACATGGAATATCGGATGAGCTCTAGATGTAGGAGGGAGTTTGAGTTTGTAAGCCGCTGCACCCAACTTGTCCAAACTTTGAAAAGGGCCAAAGTACCTTGCTGCTAACTTTTGGTTGATGCGTCTGGCCACGGTGAGCTGTCTATGAGGGCGTAGTTTTAGGAAAACCCATTCCCCGACTTGAAAAGATTGAGGAGTACATTTTTTATCGGCATACTTCTTCATTTGCTCCTGAGCTCTATGCAGATGGTATTTTAGCTGGTTTAAGGCTTCATCCTTATCCAATAAATCTCTAGCCACTGCCTCAACTCTTGTCTCCCCTTGCAAATACTGCACAAGTGTAGGAGGCTTCCTCCCGTACACTACTTCAAATGGTGTTGAGCCTGTGGAGATATGGAAAGTGGTGTTATACCACAATTCAGCCCATGAGATCCAATAGGACCAATTCTTAGGTTGTTCAGAAGCAAAACATCTCAAGTAGGTTTCTAGGCACCTATTGAGAACCTCCGTTTGTCCATCCGTCTCCGGATAATAAGATGAACTCATTTTAAGCATGGTGCCTTGTAGGCGAAATAACTCCCTCCAAAAATGACTTACGAACAAGGGATCACAATCACTTACAATTAACAAGGGGATTCCATGTAGGCGCACTATTTCTTTAGCAAACACTTCAGCCACACTCTTAGCAGTATATGAATGCTTTAAGAGGATAAAATGGCTATATTTCGAGAGCCGATCCACCACCACTAACATGGCCTCAAATCCTTTAGACCTTGGAAGTCCAGTGATGAAATCCATCGAAGTATCCTCCCAAATCTGATGAGGAATAGGTGGAGGTTGTAGCAATCCTCTAGGTGATGTTGCAACATATTTCTGTCGTTGGCATGTGTCACAAGACTTGACAAAGTCTTGGATAGTCTTCTTCAATCCGATCCAATAGAGATTACTAGCAATCCTTTGGTAAGTACGCAAAAATCCTGAACGGCCCCCAATAGGTGATGAGTTATATTCTTTCAGAAGGGTGGGAATCAATGAGGATGTTGCTGGAATAACCAGCCTTCCTTTGTGCAAAAGAACCCCCTGCTGACAAGAAAACCTGGATTTGGGATTCGGCTTCTGTTGCAATTCTTGGATAATTTTACATAAAATCGGATCGTGTTGTAACTCTTGCTAAAGTTGCTTACCTTCAGCCCACATAGGAAAGGATACTAAGGTTTGAATTTCCCCCTCTTCATAAACTATGGACAAGGCATCAGCCGCCTTATTTTCTGGTCCTGGTTTATACATGACTTCAAAGTGATACCTCAAAAGTTTTGACATCCAACACTGCTGATCTGTTGTGGTAATTCGTTGTTGCATCAGATGGCGTAGACTTTTCTGATCAGAATAAACCACAAAAGGATGCCCAAGCAAGTAATGGCGCCAATGGTTCACTGCCAACACTAATGCCATCAATTCTTTCTCATAGGTTGACTTGGAAAGATTCCCCGCTGAAAAAGCTTTGCTGAAATAAGCTATGGGTCTACGGTTCTGCATCAAAACTGCTCCCACTCCAGTGCCTGAAGCATCGCATTCAATCTCAAAAGGTTGAGAGAAATTAGGAAGAGCTAAGATTGGGGATGTTGTCAAAGCTGTTTTGAGAGCCTCAAAGGCCTCTAAAGCGTCAGAATTCCAATGGAACCCCTCCTTCTTAGTCAATTCGGTTAGTGGCTTGGCTATTTTCCCATAATTCATAATGAACTTGCGATAATTCCCGGTTAAGCCTAGGAATCCTCTTACCTCTTTAACATTCTTGGGAATAGGCTATGTCAACACACTATTGATCTTTGCCGAATCCACTGCTACTCCTCCTGAAATAATATGCCCCAAATACTCCACTGTCCGTCTCCCAAAACTGCACTTCTGTTGATTAGCCACAAATTGGTTATTGTGCAAAACCACCAAAACCATGGACAAGTGAGAAAGATGAGAACTCCAATCTGCACTATAGACCAGAATATCATCGAAGAAAACCAACACAAACTTCCTAAGAAAAGATCGGAAAATATAATTCATTGTTGCCTGAAAAGTTGCCGGCGCATTGGTTAAACCAAACGGCATTACCAGGAATTCGTAATGCCTGTTGTGTGTCCGGAAAGCTGTCTGGTGTATGTCTTTTTCCACCACCCTAATTTGATGATAACCAGACTTGAGGTCTATTTTAGAAAAAACATGAGCATTGTGAAGTTCATCCAATAGCTCATCCACCACGGGAATGGGGTACTTATCTAGAATTGTAACCCTATTTAGTGCTTGATAATCGACGCACATTCTCCAAGTCGCATCCTTCTTCCGTACTAAAATAACTGGACTAGAGTAAGCACTTGAGCTTTGCCGAATGATTCCCATTTGCAACATCTGTTGGACTTGTCTCTCAATCTCGTCTTT
>JAOQMP010066301.1:0-10386 GCA_027563575.1 Erythroxylum pedicellare | reverse complement strand
TTCCAATATATTATACTTTAGGGGCATTTTCGTCATTAACACTATTTTTTGTTCTGTCCCCTACAACCAAACACATTCCTGTCCTCAGGACGAAGACAATTTTCTTTGTTCTGTCCACCGCAACTAAACATCTCACTGTCTTCAATTCTTGTTCTGTTCCGTCCTGTTCTGTTCTATCTCGTCCTGTCTCTGCATGTTGAAGACGCTAACCAAACAGACAGAAAGGAAAACATTTATGATGAATGTCTCCCGATTACTCAACTAGGCCATGTTTTTACTAAACAGTTTGGTTAGAATGCCATTAGAGCCTTTTGACATGAAAGCAAACATTTGTGATGAGTGTCCCCTCGGTTATTCAACTACATCACATTCTCAACTGGCTACTAGCTCTATTCATAACTCAATTTGTTTCAAAAAGGGCTAACAAAATAATAGTTTATCTAAGATTTATAGAACACTTTTTTTTTTGCCTACCTCATGTCTTAAGCTAATCATTCTCATGAAAAGATACTAAAGGTGGTACTTATTTGATTAGCCTAAAATTATAAATGAATATGGTAAATTCCTAGAGTGAATAAACTAACATCGCATCCTAATTAATAGGCATATCTAACCGAAGCAACCTAGAACACTAATTTCTCAAGCTAATAAAGTTTAGCAACTTAAAAGACTATGTTCAAAGCTAAATCGATTTCGTTAAGTCCTAGCCATTGACACATTCACATGAATTACATCATGCAATCCTCAACAAACTAACATATAATATGAAAATTTTACATTCTAAATAAAAACATATAATACATATAATGTAACCCGCCAAAAACTTGTTAAGGCAAGTTTTATTCTATTTCAAACCCTTAATATACTATAAGCACACAGGCTGTGGATGTAGTATGTGAGGTGTTGATCCTTCAAAGAGTTGTCAAACTAATCTAATTATAAGGCCTAAATAATTATTAAAATGAAAATAAAAACTAAACATAAAAGTAAACACGTGAAGATGATTGACAGAAAGTTAATTAGTAAGATTAACAAAAAATAAATTGAATATTGAGCACCAGCAAATTCACTATGGGGAATCACACAAGAAAAATTACTAAATTATGAAAAATGGATTTATCTTATCATCAATGTTAACCTAATTAGTTGTGTTAATGCGATGTCGATTCTAGACTATCGAAGAGTAGATTACTCTCTCTCGAGTCCTAATTAAGTCACCCTAATTAATTCAAATACCAAAAATGTCAGCTCTCGATTAACAATTAGCCCACAACCTAATCAATTTTTAAGCCTTCTAATAAACATTCGGGTCTCATACGAGATCTCTCTTCGTATAATTACTGATTTGATTACTTGCACGCGTTATTATGTCATTTAACTCTCATTAACGACCTCAATCGTTTTACATTCGATTCACTCTCTCGATTTATTACCGAAGCATGAAGTTATAACAAATAATCACATCACCCAAATGAATTAACATAAAAAACTCTATTAACATTAAATCAAGCTTAAATCCCTAAAGAAAAGTTAGAGCGTCACCATCAATCTCAAATCCATCAACAACATCATATCCATCATACATATTCAAAGAAGAAAAATGACAAAGATGAAAAGAAAATGTCACTTGGACGGGATCGGGATGGCTCGGGAAAGCAACAACAGCAAAAGCCCGCTCCTCCCTCCCCTTCTCTCTCTTCTTCTTCTTTCTTCTTGGAATTTTCCCAAAGTGGCAAAAATTGGAGCTCCCTTTTAGGTCTTCATTTTTTCTTGATGTATCTTTTCCATGTAGGGCAAACATTAGGGTTTATCTGTGCCCAAAAGTCTAAAATATTTCTTGAAAAGTCGCATTTTAGAATTCGGTCTATGTCTGTTATTATGTAGGCCACGATCGTGGCACTCAATTTTTGCTCTCTGTTATGATCATGGTATATGGGGCCACAATCGTGGCAAGCCACCAGGTTTCTATCACGATCGTGGCAGGCCACCAGGTTTCTATCACAATCGTGGCCCTAGGACTTACTTGGAAGTTTCTTTTGAATTCTCTTCGTTCTTCAATATTTGATTTGAAACACTAACAAAAACATCAAGGCACCCCAATTACACAAAATTTAAGCTCAATAGCATGCTCTAACCCATAAAACACTCAAAACACAAATATCTAACTGAATAACACAATCTTAACCTAAACATGCACTAATCATTAAATTTAACAGTTAAACAAATGCTAAACTATCCACTAAAGTATTATGCAACCTATAACTATCAAATAGTTGTTTTTTGTTTATTTCTTCTAACAAATCACGTGCTACCTCAATCATTTTCCTCATTAAAAACCTACTAACTGCTGGATCTATGGTGTCCTATATGGGTGGATTCACTCCATTATAGAATGTTTACAAAAGGAACACCTTTGGCAAAGTTATTATATGGATAGCTCATTTGTAATTCTTTGAATCACTCTTATGCTTCATATAAAAACTTCCCTTCACTTTGTTGAAAATTTGACATTCTCGGGTTAAAAGAGTTCAACTATACCTTGGCTCGATCTTCAAGTGTGAAAGGAAATATTGTCATCTTAGCTGCATCTTTCGATAACCCATTATTTCTTAAAGTGTCATAAATCTCTAGAAAGTTGGCTAGATGATAGGATCCTCATTGGCCAGTGCATAAAATTGAACATCGATTTGTATCATACTCAGCAGTGTTGGTTTGATCCATGTTGATTTGCATTACCCCAGTCTTAGGAAGTTCATAACGGTTCTTTACTACTCTCCTTGATTTTGTTCCTCTGTAATTGTTCTTTCTATCAGTTCTTGGCATCTTGACATAAAATAATGAAAGTGCTTAAGGGACATTGCCTTAATCACTAAATTGTTCAAAACATTCTTCATGAAGGAGAATCTGTAAAAAGAAAGGACTTCAAAGGTGATTAGATAATGATGTTGATTTAACATATAATGAACTTATTGATAGCCTTGAAATTATATTTTAAAAAATATCTTCCAAGATTAAAAAGGCTTAAAAGAATCTAGATGTATGCATAGGTGAAAGTGAAAAGATATAAAGTGGATTTTATAGCATTAAGGCATCTAAGAGTGCAACCATTACTGATAATCATAGTGTAATTGGAATGAGAACAAAACATTGAAAAAGGAGGTTTATCCCCTAAAGGACAATTTTTCTAAGTTTACAAAGGGAAGTGAGAAATTTGAAAACATGTTAGGAGATCAAAAGAGTTAAAATAATAGGCTTGAAATTAGATATAGTTATGAGAGTGTTTCCATCACCAAAACTACCTTTTTTAAATGAAAGCATTTGTACATTGAAGAAATATTGCCTAAAATGTCAGGCAAACATAGAGCATCCATATTTAAGTATACATATAAAACATATACACATGCCACATCTACTAGATCTCATCATAAAAAAAATCTCATGTTTTTGTGTATGGTTCACAATCTAGGACTATAACTAAAAAATATTAATGAAAAATAATCATTCTATACAAAAAACATAACAACCTCTAATCTTACTCATATTATCTTAGGCTTTATACTAAGCATAATGTCATGAAACATGTTGACACTCCTCATAAGCATCAATACAATCAAAGAAGCATATCTTATACATATAATTATGCTAGTTCTCTTCACTACCTATGAGACCATTTAAATCCTTTATCTAAAACAGAGATCCCTATCACTCATATACTTGTAAAAGAATAATGAATGCATTCATGAACCAAAATCACAATGTTCATTATCATAGCACGAACCTATATTACTTATATAATATGGTACACTTTTATGGTAATTATGGGAATAGTGACTAATTTTGTTTTATGAAACAAAGTTGAACGAGTAAACCCTTATGGAAGTGAGTTAAAAAGAAGGAAATACAAATCAAGCGCCTAAGCTCATTTACGTACCTAAAACAAATTAATTGGGTTATTTTATAAGTCTATAAGAAAAGGAGGAAATTTTTGGTAGATGGTCAGTGTACGCTTAAGGAAGCTAAACATACTTTACTTTTAACATGATTTTTTTATGTTTAGGGTATTTTAGGTATTTTTATATGACTTGGTACTCAAAATGAGTTATATTTTGTTATAGGTCTTATTCTAGCCCCTTTATGCAAAAGGATTGAATTTGGAGAATAATTCAGTCAATTTTGAGAAAGTTTAAAAGATTTAAACAAAGCACTGGAACTCGATAACATCACAATACGGGGTTCATCCATATCCCATTCCATCTCTTAAGGAGACCTTTCATCTTAGGAACACAACACCTACTTGTCACTATGCTTAGGCCATATTATAAGAAGGGTAATTTTGTTTTTTCAAGCATAACCAACATACCCCCATATTTAGCCTATGTTCACAAACATGGTGGTAACACAGTCTTTTGTTCAACCATATGTTGATGATGGTTAATTATGTAAAATTTCTAAAATGGAAGATAATGCAACAAAAAGCCTACACGATCCTATGTTAGGCCTATATTGTGCATAAAATTTAAGGTTTAATTTATCAGAAGAAGAGGTCGTTACAATAAAGAGAGTTTTTTTGACAAATTATTTTTGAGCAAAAAAAGTCAATTAGGAGCCAACCAAATATCTAGAGATTAAAGGGAAAGACAATCTTAGAAAAGGAATAAGAGTTCCAACATGAGTCAACATGAATTTAAAGATTCATGATATGTTTCCTTTATCCATTGTTCTTCCTTGTTTTTCAGTTGTTCTTTCTTGATTATTAATAAAGTAATTGGGATATAGATTTATATAGGATAAATTGTATGATGTGACATTTTAAATTAATATTTTGGTTTAATGAGGTCCTTATTTTTATTAAGAAGAGTTCATGTTCATCCATTGGTTTTAATTAAAGAAACAAAAATTGAAGATTAAACATTTAGATTCATACATTGATATTAAGATATATTTTGTATGTTTGGATCATAACATAAATTGTGAGGCTTAAATGGATTACTCGAGAGAGAGAATTGTATGATTCTTTTACGTTAGGATAAACCTATCACAATAATTTATGAATTAGATTAATGCATTCTTGGTTTGTCTTAATTAGAAAGATGTTTAAATTAATTAGATCTAATGATAGGGAATATATTGCTTGAGAGAGTGTATAATTGTAACTTCGGAGCCCTTCCTAGTCTAAAGAACTAGATTGATTCATTAAACCAGGAAGTCAAAATATAGTATAGTACTAGGGAATATCTTGCATAAGTCTAATTTATTTATCGATTGTTTTATAATTAATCACTATTTTAATTTGGTGTTTTATAATTGTTCATTCATTTTATTTCAACTAATTATGTTTAATACTCTAAATAATTAATCTTATAAGGACTTAGTAATTAATAACTAGTCCTTATGAGATTAACATGTACTTGCTAGTGCTAGCTACAACTACACCATACGCTTGTAGTTAATAAAACAAACATCAGGTTTTTGGCATTATTGTTAAGGACTATTATTTGTTAATATTGATTTAATTAACAAATTAATTATAATAGATTTTTTCTTGTGTTTCATTATTATTTGCTTCATTTTCTCAATATTTTCTCGTTCACAGTTGATATCTTGTATTTAACTATCCAAAAATCTTAGGAATACTATTAAACTACATCTCTAAATCAAATGGAACCTACATATTAGAAAGAAAGTCAATAGATGAATAAAGGATGAAGAAGCAAAGATGGATAAGAAATACTAGGTTTTTGAAAGATTTTGTTGTCCTAATTGCTTAAGGGGTTAGCTTAGGAATTCCAAGGTTAAATATTGAAGCCAACAACTTTAGTCTAAAACCTTCTCTCCTCTCAATAGTTCAACAAATCTAGTTTAGAGTAATTCTTACTAAATATCCAAATTTGCATCTCTCAATATTCTTATAGTACTATGATATCCTAAAGCTTAATAGTGTCTTACCAATACCATCAAGTTAAGGTTATTCTCTTTTACACTAAGGTGTAAGGCAAAAACATGGTTGAAAATTTTGCCAACAAGATCTATCTCGAATTGGGATCAACTATCCTAAACATTTCTTGCTATGTATTTCCCCTTTATGAAAACTACTCAGATTACAAATGAAATCACAAATTTTAATTAAAGGTAAGGTAAATTATTTTATGACACTTAAGAGAGGTGCAAGGAACTATTGAGATCATGCCTAAATCATAGGCTTAAGAACTGGTTCACTATTCAAACTTTTTGCAATGAGATGACATACAATACCAAGATTTTAGTTGATGTTACTACTAGTGGTGCTCTTATGAATAAGAATATAGATAAAGAATACAACTTGATGGAGGATATAGGTCAAAATCATTTTTAATGATTATGTAAAGGAGTCATTCCAAAGAAGGTTCCAAGTGAGTATGATATTGATGCTTTGAATCTTCATACTACTAAGGTTAATGCTTTATCAAAAAATTGATTATATGACTATAAATTATTTGGGAGAATCTATTGTTTAATTTGATATTTATGGATCATTAAGACATATAGTTGTTGATTATCTTTTAGGGAATTCCTTTTTCCGTTATTCATCAGTTGAAGATATTAACTATATCAATTATCCTGTCCTGAAAAATAATCCTTTTTGGAACACATGCAATTTTGGTTTGATAAATTAGCACAACATTTTATGGGTGCAAATCTAACTGAATTCTTCAAAATAATGTTAGGCAATCAATTAGTTTTCAATCAAGGACATTTAACCCCCTCCTCAAAAGTCTAATTTAAAGTATTTAATTGAGAATCTTCTAGTAGACCAAACAAAATGAGGGGTTCATTGAAGCAATTAGGTAGCTTACTTCTAAGGTTAACACCTTAGAAACTCATAATAAGAAGCTAGAAGCCTAAATTGTCTAACAAGCTAGCTCTATTGCTAGACCACCTAGTCAACTTCTTGGCCAACTTGAGAACCCTAAAGAGCATTCGCAAGGATATGACATTGAGCATTAGTAAGCTATTAGAGAACCTTAATGTGAGAGACGTTGAGAATGAGAAATACAAAGAGGATGAGATACCTAATGAGAAAAGCGAGACCAAAGAGGAGAAGATTAGGAACCTAAATACGATTCCCTTATATTATACAATCCACCCATGTCCTTCTTTAAAATATTAAATAAGGTTAAACTTGATAAACAATTTGAAATTTTTTTGAAGTTCTTCAAAATCTATATTAATATCTGCATATTTTTAAAAAAAATGCCCTTAAATGATAATTTTTTAAAGGAGGTATGATATAATAAAAAAAAATTTGGGGATTCTGAAATTGTAGCTTTATTTGAGGAGTGTTGTAAGATTCCTTTTGTTCCTTTCATTGAGTAGCCATAAAAAACTAAAGATGTTGGATCACGAAATTGCGTTACTGGATAGATTGTGTTTTAGTTGGTTATATGGACGTTATGTTGGTGTTACAATGTTGGATGGACGACGTTGGTTGCATATGAACATTGTATGTGTTCTAATGTAAATGCATGAAGGGCATAGACAATTATATGTAAATGCAAGTAGTAATGTGTATGTCTTACACGTATCATGCCTAATGTCCCTTATTATTGGATTATAAACTACCTTGTAACTATCCAAAATCAGTTTAATGTCGATATTTATGTAAACTGTTAAGGTTGGATGGATATTAATATAATGTAAATCTTCCAAAAGTGTGGTGTGCACTGTTACTTCAAAAATTTTATAATACAATCCCATTTTTTAATCCATTATTGCTGGTTCCTTTTCTCTTATATGTTTCACATATTTTTGCTCTATAAAATAGCCTGTTATATCATATTGTCTTCATTTCTTATGAGAGAAAAATATTTTGCTTCATTTAATCTCCTTTTACAGCATTATTGATGTTACTCAATAAGGGAGCGACGTCTATCGGATCAAGTGTGTAGATTTGATCACAATTGCAGGGTATTAATTCTTGAGTTTACTAACCTCAAAATCGACCCTGTAATAATTGTTGTGTTATCCTGGTAGTTTTTCTGCTCTATATATTACTAGTGATATGAACTTTAATTATGATTTGTTTAATGTAGGGGAAAGTGTAATTCATATTCCTTTATCCATTTGTAAGAAGCTTAAGATATGTGGTTTGAAGTCCACAACTATTTTCTTATAATTGGAAGATCATAACTCGTTAGTAAGTTTTTTATTCATGCTAATTTTATTGTCTTAGAGATGGAGGAAGATACTTAAATGCCCATCATGCTTAAAAAGCCTTTTCCTAACTGTAGATGGAGTTGTTATTTATGTGAAAAATGGAAAGCTTTCCCTAAGTGTTAGTAATATGAGAAGGGAGTTCAATTTACCTAATGCTATTAGATATCCTTCTCTTAAATATTCATATTCTTGTAATGATATGATTGATACCTCAATGAGGGAGGATTTGCTAATTATAATTCAAGCAACCTATTTTAAGAGTGTTTGGTGAATGATGACTCCCTAAAAGAGAAGAGTAAAGAGAAAGGTTTATAGGTAGAACTTAAAAGAGTTCAATATTGAGATTAGAGATAAGAAAGGAGTAAAAAATGTCATTGCTAACCACTTATCATGTCTTGAAGGAGGGGAATTACGATAAAGTGATGACATCAATGAATGATTCCTTGATGAAAACATAATGTAGCTAAACTGCCTTATGGTACCATGGTATGTTGATATAGCAAATTATGTCATAGATGGTATCCTTGCCCTTGATTTCTCTTATTAATAATTAAAAAATTTCCTGTATGAGTGTACTCATTACTTATGAAATTAACCAATACTTTATAAAATATGTGTTGACAGATTAGTTAGAAAATGTGTTTCAGAGGAAGAAATGTTAGACATACTAACACATTGTCATGAATCTACCTATGTAGGACATTATAAAGTGAACAAGATGGTGAAACAAGTATTATAATGTAGTTTCTATTGGTCGAACCTGTTCAAGGATGCTCGTGACATTGTTACAAAATATGACAGATGCCAAGAAGTGGGAAATATCTTTATGAGAGATGAAATGCCATCATCTAACATTCTAGAAGTTGAAGTGTTTGATGTGTGGGGACTAGACTTCATAGGACCTTTCCCATCCTTCATGAGCAATACTTATATCTCAGTCAAAGTGGATTACATATAATGATGGGCTAAAGCAATGGAGACTCCAACTAATAATGGAAAAGTGATGTTAAAGTTCATCAAGAGGTTGTTCAATGGGTTTGGAGTGTCACGAACCATAATTAGTGATGAAGGAGCAATTTTTTGTAACAAATCTTTCAACGCTCTTCTTAAGAGATATGGAGTCCACCATAGTATTGCCACCTTGTACCATCCGCAAATAAGTGGTCAAATGGAGGTTACCAACTATGAGCTGAAAAGAATATTGTAGAAGGTGGTCAATAGTTCAAGGATCTGGTGTAAAAGCTAGATGATGCTTTATAGGCTTATTAAACTGTCTTTAACACTCCAATTGGTATGACCCCATTTCTACTTGTTTATGGAAAGGCTTTTCACCTACCCGTGGAATTGGAGTATAGGGTATATTAGGCAAGAAAAGCCTTAAATTTTAATTGGAAGCAAGTAGGTGAGAAGAGACATCTATAGTTAAACAAGCTAGACAAACTTTGATTAAATGCTTATAAGAATGCCAAGTTGTATAACGAAAAAGTTAAGAAGTGGCATGATTCTCATATTAAAGAAAGGAGTTCAAGGTAAGAGATGTGGTGTTATTATTTAACTCATGATTGAAGTTGTTTCCAAGAAAGCTCAAGTCACGATAGAGTGGTCCTTTCAAGGTAACCCACGTATTAAAGCACATAACTTCAGATTTAGAGAACAATAAAAAGGAAACCTTCAAGGTGAATGGACAAAGATATAAGTCATATCTCGTAGGAGTCTTTTCATAAGAAATGGAAGTAATTTCTTTCCTTTCACTTCATTAAACAAAATTTGAATGATGAATGGTCAAGCTAATGACCAAAAATTAGCATGTTATGTTAGTTAGTTTTTTTTTTTGTAAATTTGTGTATGTAGGTTTTCTATTTTCTTGTTTTGGGAGTGATTTTGATTGCTAAATAGAGAAAAATATGGTAAAAAATGGAGTGTTCCAATCATGCCAAGATTGTGGCACTATGTATAATCGTGCTTGGCAAGAGGAAAGCCTCCCTATCACGATTATGGCTAAAGACACGACGGTGGTAGATGAGAATGTATCTCCCTCTTATGACCCATTAAAAAAACCTAATTTACTCTTTTTTTGAAACCCTAACCCTTTAAATACTTGTTTTCTCTTCTTCCACCTCTCATTTTCTCTCTCTAAACTAGCAACCACCTTCATAGCTCTCTACTTTCTCTTAAATCTCTGTTTACTTTCAC
>JAOQMP010066300.1:0-10386 GCA_027563575.1 Erythroxylum pedicellare | reverse complement strand
TAAAAACTCGACTGCCGAACAAAACAAAAAAAGGAGAGCTTACCACAACTGTCAGAGATGCAATGTTTAGTGTTTCCCAACGTTAGACGTGAGACAGAGAAGCACAACGGTAGACGCGAGGCAGAGAAGTAGAGGAAGTGGAGGCCGAACAGCTAAACAATGAGAGAGAAAAAGACAGAAAGAACAACCATGACATATAGACGATGGGGGGGTAAAGACGTTCAAGTAGCTGTTAGGTTAAATGGACGATGCGGATGGATTGCATGGTCATCCATCCCCTTCGCCCTTAGTATATATACTTAATGAACGTTAAAGAAGTATTGAAATGAACTGAAGTGCCTCAGGATAAAAGTTGACATTCCTAAAACATGACTCAGTCTCATCTTCTGCTTCTATTGATGGGGGCTATGATCATCACTCATGCAAAAAAAGGAAAATTACCATAGACATTGTACTTATGATGATGCAAAAGAATTCTATCAATTATTTTGATGATAGTTGATAACAACATGCAATTGATAGCTTTTTAATCACTCTAGGATACCAATTTTCTAATACTAATATAGTAGCTATTGAAATGCAATTGTTCTTTACTTCTTGATTTATGTTACTTTTTCACTCACATCAGGTACAAGGGTTGCAGAGATGCGTTGAAGAAATTGTTTTCTCCTTTACCTACCCTAGACTTGATACAACATAACCTACCACTTCTTTTGTTTTTGTCTCCAACAGTAAAACCTCCTTGGGATTGTCCATTGTAAATTGAGGATTTTGAATCTTTCTGCTTACACTTTTAGGTTTCTCAGCACATGAACCATTTGCTGAAGGCACCATTTTGTGTACATCCAAAAATAGGTGGGTAATTCCTAATCCCAATATCGTGAATTTTGCTTGCTCTAATTTCAAATTGTCCAGTTTTCATACATATTCCTTTAATGGGAATCATTTCATCTGACCACTCCTATGGTTATCACTACTATTCTTTAAGTTGAAGATCTTTGTCAAATATACTTGGCTGACCACTTTTTTTATTTTTTTTTTGAAATTTTGATTATGAAATGGATACGAATTATTCTTGCTACTAAATTAGTCTCTTTGATCCAGGCCATGTTTACATACCAATTGGAGCTTAGGTAGCAATAGACCTCTTCTGTCCCCTTCTCCATGAAATCGATTCCCTAGATGGAAAATTCTTCTATCGGTTCTAGGTAAAAATCAGCTAGTTAGCTCTAAAGTTTGCTTTGAATTCTTACATAACTTCTAGATTTGCAGCTTTTTGAATAACTTAACAGAGGAGGACATAAAATATATGGTATTGAAGGTAAGTTAGCATAATCCTTTGATTACATTTGAAAAATTTTTAGTTTAAGAAATAGTTCTAAAACGCATTTTAATTCATATGATCTTGTACTTTGTGAAGACTATGTTATGGTTCAAACAATATCTCAGAGGTATATTTGGATTGCAGAATGGAATAGATTTATGAAGATGCGATAATTGCTTGTAAATTTTGATAAGTGAGGAATAACACTTAGATATTATTAGTACCTGAATAGCTTTTAATTGAAATCAATTAAATTAAAATTTCAATTTCAATTAATGTCTCCTCTCTTTTGTTCCCATCAATTAATTACTCTTCCATCGAATGCTATCAATCTCGTCTATTTAATTACCATTTATTTCTAGAAATTTATACATTTAAAATGTTATCATCTCTTTTCCTCTACCAACTAATAACTCTTGCATTTAATGCTATCCATCACGTTAATTTACTTTCATTTAATTAACATACATGTGTAGAAACTTCTAAATTTAACGCACCCACCAAACCCTTTTTTTCTCTCTTCATGTATTAAACTTTCACAATTTCAATAAACATCCCAAAAATATAGATCTCAGAATATTGATCAATGTTGCTCTATTCATTATCTTCTTTCTAATTCAACGATTTGACAAGAGCAGGGCTTATAACTCCATTTCTGCTGTTAAACTCGCGAACCTTCCTTATATAACAAATCTTAATTTAACGATCTTATTTCTTTTCTTTTAATTGTTATTATTGTTCGATTCTTTACTTTTTTATTAACTGATGACAATTGCTCAATCTACATTGGGCTACGTTGTCATAGATTACATATGCAAATGAATGATCTTTGCATTATTATTAGAATCCTAGCTCCTAATTTTGTTTTTCCAGGATAGGCACATGTAAAATAGACAGCTTAGACTTATTTGTGTTTTCTTGCAGAGTCTAATTCTAGATACAATCATCCATGGTAAGTAAACTCTTTTATATAAGAAATGTGTTGCATGCCTCTGAACTCACCTCATTTTTTGTCTTAATCACTTGCTTTTTACTTCTCTTTCTTTTAAATTCAACTGCAGATTCATATTTTGTTTTATTTTGACTAATTGTTCGTGGTTTTGCAGTGAAGCACTTGTTCGTTGAAGTCCAAACTTTTTATATCCAATTGTCACAAATCAAGTTCTTTTTCTTCTATGGATTTCACTGCCTTTAGTTTTTGCCTTGCTAACTGTAGGATCTTATGTTTGAAATATTAATGGAAATATATCATTTCCACATTTTCACTCCTTGCAGATCTCCATCTTAGCATCTTAACATCTTCTCATATTTTCCTCCAATGTCTTCTTGCCATTCCAAGCTTCCCATATTTTTTGTCTTCCTCATTTCATGCAAACTTGTATCTATTTCCTTATCTTTAGTTATGTGTATATAGCATCTTTGTAAACAGATCCTTAGGGTGAACATTCAAAAATTCAAACAACATTTTATATTTCTCTACATTTACATGGTATTAGAGCCTTGCTAATTAAACGACTGGATTTTCTGTGTTAGTTATTTGTTTTGTAGTGATTCCGATCACATCCGAAATTAGAATGGATACTCTCAACAGTCACAAGACTCATGACATATTGGTTACGCGTTTCGACGGAACTAAGTACTCTTTATGGGAGTTCCACTTTTGGATGTTCATAGAAGGCAAAGATCATCCGGGAGTCCTAACAGGTGCGACAATAGCACCTACTGATGCCAAAGAACTTGCTATTTGGAAATCCAACAACGCTCAGTTTATTTTGTGGCTTCTCAATAGCGTCACATCTGATATCGCTTTAAGTCTTCAGCCTTTCCTTTTGGCCTCCAACATGTGGAAACACCTTTAGTTGATCTACCAACAACGAAACCATGCCCACAATTTTCAAATTGAAAGAGACCTATCTAAATATGTACAAAGTGACAAAGATGTTCGCACTTTTTATTCTGGATTAATTTCTCTATGGTCTTAATAGGATCAAACCATGGGAGATAACATGTCAGCCAATACCATCAAAGAAATCTTATGCGAAAGACAGAAAAATCGTGTGGTTTAAATGCTTATAAAGCTTAGCCTGAAATATGAATCCATCCTAGTCAATCTCTTTAGCCGTAAATCCCTACCTAAAATAGAGGTGGTTCTCAGTGAACTCATTCGAGAGGAAACTCGTCTACAAACCCAAGCTTCTATTAATGGTGGATCCTCTATTGAAACAACTTTATATTCTAGCTGAGGTAACTTTTGAAACACTTCTCAAATCAAAAGATGCTATGAATGTAATGATGAGGGGCATATAGCTTCACATTGTCGAAAGAAAATTTTTTACGTGTACTGTAAGAAACTAGGACATATACTTCCTGAATGCTACTACCGTCCTGCCCAACGTGGCCATCCTGGTTTATTTTCTATCACTCCTTAGCCGCACTAGACTGCTGCTTATGCTACTCTTGCATAGCAATCATACACGCATGTTGTTTCAACTTTTGATCTGCATCAATAGAATGATACGCACAAACCATACGCTGCTGCTTCTTTTCTTCAAACGTAGGTCCAACCCACACTCCAGCAACATATGGCCTCTTAATCACACACTCCCATAGACAATTTTGATCCCACCTCGCTTACGAAATTGATTCAAGAGTCAGTAGCAGCTGCGCTAAATTCAATAACCTCTCAATACCCAGGTAATAAAATTGATAATAATACTTCTGCTTGGTTTATAGACTCAACATGCTCTAACCATATGACAGGGGATATTGAATCCATGAGCAATATGATTCTTATAACTTCTCAACAATAGGTTATTACGGCCAATGGCAATAGTCTTCCCACTATGGGTATACGTTCGGTAAAATTATTGTCAAATGTTTTATATGTGCCAAAACTTATAACTAATTTAATTTTTATTGGGCAATTAGTTGAACATAATTGCATTATGGCATTCTCTCCTGATGGTTGCATTGTGCAGAATCTGAGGACAAGGAGAGTGGTGGCAACGGAGCGTAAAATCAGACGCTAATTCTGATTACAGTTCGTAACACCTTAATCCTTTAAATGCTTTCTTACTGCTTCTGATAGAGACATTGAACATTCAAAGGATTTATTAAATTTATGGCATTTATGCCTTGGGCACCCTCACGCCAAAAGGCTCTCTTTTATGCTTAAAACTTGCTTGCATTTTCCGCCACATTTTAGTAAGTTTAAATCTATATCTTGTGAAAATTGTTCTCTTTCGAAAAGTCATAAATTGTCATTTTCTGTAAGTAATACCGAATATTTCAAACCGTTTGATTTAATTCATAGCGACATTTGGGATCCATCCCCTATATTGTCTCGCATTAGATTTAAATATCTTTTACTTTTTATAGACCATGCATCACGATACACATGGATATTTTTCTTCTTCATAAATATGAGGTAGGGCGTTTTATAAAAGAATTTTTTTGCCTATGTTGTAAAGCAATTTCAAACAAAGATAAAAATTGTTAGATCGGACAATGGTGGTGAGTATATAATTGACGACATTCAACAAGTTTTTCGACAAAATGGAACTATTTCTCAAACTACTTGTCCGTACACACCCAAACAAAATGGGGTGGTTGAACGGAAGAATCGACATATCTTTGAAACTGCCCTTCCTTTGTTAAACATGACACATATGCCTCATTTTTTGGGGTTGAAGCACTTCGAACCTTTGTTTACTTAATAAATAGACAAGTGACAACCATTAATAATAATGATTCTCCTTTCTAAAACTATTTTCAAAGAAACCAAAGTATGATCATTTACGTGTTTTCAGCTGCATTTGTTTTGTCCATCTCCAACGTCTCGAACGAGATAAACTTTATGCCAAAGTCGCAAAATGTATTTTCTTAGGTTATAATGATACGCAAAAAAGTTACCTTTTCTATGACCCTATTAAATGTTTTGTTCGTGTATCTCGACATGTCATCTTTTTTTAACAAAATTTTTACCATCCGATTTCAAAAGATGACTCACAAACTCGCTTTTGTCTACTACCCACCTTCTTTGAACATGATAATACTACGCCCATTGCGCCACCACCGTCTTCGCCTCCAATTAACACTAGTGATGGTATGATTTCTTCCATTGTTGCACCAAGTACTAACTTGACAGGAACTATCTAAGATCCCGTTCTGATTCGATGCTCTTAACGTCATATAGATCCTCTAGCTTGTTACGGATACTCCCTAGGAGAATATGGTAAATCATATGCCTTAGTAACTACCTTGCCAACAGTTATTGTTCCCACTTCTTTTAAACAGGCAAACGAACATGAATGCTGGCGTAAAGCTATGAAAGATGAGATGGCTGCACTTGAAGAAAACATGACTTGGAGCCTCCAAACAAAACCTCCAAATACCTCCTTGATTAGCAGTAAATGGATATACACAATAAAATACAACGCTGATGGCACTCTTGATCGATATAAGGCAAGATTGGTAGCTCAAGGCTACAAGCAAGAGAATGGCTTGGATTATGATGAAACCTTTGCCCCAGTTGCTAAAATGGCAATTGTCTGAATAATTTTGTCTATTGCAGCAAAGCAGGGCTGGAAACTTCACCAGATGGATGTCAAGAATGCCTTCCTTCATAGTGACATGCAAGAGGTGGTTTATATGAAACCACCTCCCGGATTCGCTCCATCGGATCCAAATCTGGTATGTCATCTCCATAAGTCCTTATATGACCTGAAACAGGCTCCATGGGCTTGGTTTGAAACATTCCAAAAAACTATTATTCAGGCTGGATTCCATCAAAGTAAATGTGACTACACCATGTTCTTTAGACCATCTAAATACGGTATCACTATTTTGCTTATTTATGTCGATAACATTATTATAACTGGTAGTGATACAGATGAATTTTTTCATCTTAAAACTTTACTAAAGACATCTTTCAAAATGAAAGACCTTGGACTACTACCATATTTTTTGGGTTTAGAAGTATGTTATTTGTAGGATGGAATCAAGTTATCTCAAAAGAAGTACACTGAAGAACTTATCAAACTCACCCCTATAAGTGATGATAAGATGTTACACTGTTAAGTCATCAATTTGAACATATTTTATACTTAATTATCTTTAATGTGTTGAAATTATTATCCAAAATTAATGGAATTATCTTATAATTGTTTACAGATGATTTTAAACACCTTAGAGACGAAATTGAATCAAAAAGATGCAAAAGAATGAAGAAAATCCAAAATTCCAATTCTGACAGTAATTCAATGACTAAGCGTGGGCACGCCTAAAGATGGAATAAATCTACAGATCAATTGTCAAAAGTCAAATTCGAGATTATCACAATCTTTATAGATTATATTGCAATCTTTCAAAGGGATTGACCACCTGAAATTGGGGGATACATTATCTGACGAGAATCAATGAAAGATAGGAGGGAAATTGGAAAAACAAGCATAAAAGGAGAGAGCTTAGACTAGGTTTACAAAGATTTTTGTTTCTGTTGTTTTCTTTTCAATCTTTTTACGTTTTCTGCACTTCCTCCAATAGAATTTTCGTGTTTTTCTGTAAAGACTAGGGATGGAGACTTTATGCTTTGTTATTTCTTTCGTTTTCGATTCTATTACGAGTAGCTAAACTTTTTGTCTTGGTTGAGGAGATATGTGTTATCCGCTAGTATGTGTGAGATATTTTGAATAAAGTTTACATTGTTAATAAAAATTGGATGTCTTCTGACCTGCTCTTTCTAATTAAATTTGTGGGTTTCTAGGTGTGCAACTAGGGATTAATGTGTTCAATCGCTAGATTAACGAAATGTCACGTTCAGTTTCGCTAATCATAAGAAGCAATTAGGATCGTCTTCTCTATGTTAGAGTCGAAAAATTCTAAGGAGATATTTGCTTGATTGATTGCATGTCATACATGTTTTTCGCTTGCTCATTGGTTCTTGGTTCGTAAAGCTATTATTCAATTAAACCTACGATCGTATCTAGGTTGTTGTTTAATAAGAATGCTAGGATAAATATTTCTAGTTATTACACTTAAGAGAAAATATTCCTAATGAATGTTTGTTAATGATTACAATTTTACGTCGAGGATCCATATTAACATGATAACATCAGTGACCCAAAACCAAGGTATTTTCCCATTAATTTTTTAGACTCAATTATTGCTTTCGATTTGCGATTTTTCTTATATTGCGTGAATTAAACCCCCTACCCCAATTTCGTTACTTTATTCCATTTGAATTTGTCATTTCATTGCCGTTAAAATTCCTCGTGGGAACGATATCTGCTTACCGCTACTACATTAAAGTGTATTAATGGAAGTGATTTCTTTTGAATTTAGTTGCAGGCGATAGTATTACCATAAACCTGTTTTGGGGACACTTAAATAAACATCATCACGGGTATCAGATTTGGGTGTTCTTTACGTAGTTTAAAAATAGGACTTCAAGATCTACCACTTTCATGAAGACCTTGAAGACAGAATCTATCATCTGGAGAGTCAAAAAAATGGACCAGACGATGGTATTAGATGAATAGTAAACAAAGGAAGAAGTCTCGTACATAAAAGCAGATAGCAGACGAAACAAAAGACAGACGAAGCGAAGAGGCCAGACGAAACAAAGCAATAGATGAAGCGAAGAGGGCACACAAAATAAAAGAACTGACGAAGTGAAGAGGGCAGACGAAATAAAAGAACTGACGAAGCGAAGGTCTTAAGATGAAGCAAGGTCAACTTAAAACAAAGCAAAGTCTTAAGATGATGCGGGTCAACTTAAGACGAAGCAAGGTCTTAAGATGATGCGAGGTCAACTTAAGACGAAGCAAGGTCTTAAGATTATGCAGGTCAACTTAAGACGAAGCAAGGTCTTAAGATGATGCGGGGTCAACTTAAGACGAAGTAAGGTCTTAAGATGATGCGGGGTCAACTTAAGACCAAGCAAGGTCTTAAGACGAAGCAAGGTCTTAAGACGATACAACTCTATAGACGATATGATGTCATCACAGAGGATGCATCTTTACAAACGATCCACCCTTACAGACGAAATGATGTCATCACAGACGATATGACGTCATTATAGATGATACGTCTTTACAAACGATACATCTTTACAAACGATGCATCTTTACAGACGATGCCCCCTTATAGATAAAATGGCGTCATCACAGATGATACGACGTTATTACAAACGATGCGTCTTTACAGACGATGTACCCTTACAGACGAAATGACGTCATTACAAACGATGCGTCTTTACAGACGATACATCTTTACAGACAATGCATCCTTAAGACAAATGACGTCATCACAAATGATATGACATCATCACAAACGATACGTCTTTTGCAGACAATACATCTCCCCCTTATAAAGACCATAACTTTCGACTCCAAAGTCCAAAGTTTCTATACTATATGTCGATGGAAAGATGGACAATTAAACTACAACTTTTCAGAGGACAACTTTAACTAATTTAGCCTCAATTAGTCTAGTTTCCCTTGGAAGTCAGCACACAATTTCTACACCTATGAAAGACTTAGATCAAGAACTGCAGATCTACCAAAGAAACATGCATATACGCCTGGGGACTTTTTAGTTTTTGTTTAACTCATTTACCCAAGCAACAGAAACTCATAGATCATTTAATTACATCAATATACTTTGAACAAGGGCTTAACCCCAAAATACAACATATACAGGATGCTCGATGTTTACATGCTTATGAAGCTATCCTAAAAATGAACAAACTAACTTAGTGACAAAAACTGCTATCTTGGAATTTGCCCAAATGCCTTATAAAGATCACTTATCTTCTCGATCTGCACCTGAGAAGGGAATAATGGGGTAAGCTACACGGATCAGTGGCTAATATATATATATATATATATATCCTTTGGTAATTGGCCACATATTAAAGCATATGTATATATATGTTCAGTAATACTAACATTCGTACTTTATTAAAGCAATTTAAACATTGATCAATACAACTTAAACTTAATACACAACATAAACTTCATCCATTTAACATAACACTTTATTATGCACCATACTTGAACATTTAAAGATGCAATGCACAATAATCGGCTCGAGGGTTCCGTGAACAAAACAAAGAAACCGAAGTTTACTCTTTGAACAAAACGAATCCACTTTTCGGATTTTGTGTGCCACAAGCGGGCAGTCGGGAGAAAGCTTTACGTCAACATGCACGTAACTATGAAATGGTCCCTCTCTTGCCCAAACAGAAGCACAAAATCATACTCAAATCATTTTATAAATGCTTTCATACTTTTTATGCACTTTCCTTTCTTTTCATTTATACAAAATGCCATGACAAGGCATAACATGATCAAAATCACAATTCGCACTCTCATGCTTCTTTCATTTCATCATATTCTTATATTTTCATGTTTTTTCTCCTTTTCATTCAACTTCATATGTTATAACCTTTTTCAAGGTATAACATAACCACAATGGATCATGCATTTCCAAGTATTCACAATTATTTCAATTTCACGCATATCAATTTTAAGCAAAACCACATACACACACATAGGCAAGAATTTGCCCAATTACACAATAGCTATAAATACATTACCCACCTAATAGGCTTGCGGAAATCTAAGTCAAGCTTGCCTTTGCCCTTGCTCTTGGGTAGGATTCCCTTAGTTTCGTAATACAACCAAGGTTCCATTCAAAACCAACATTCCAATAAATTACAAACTTCATAAAAATCATAGAATCACAATAAACACAATTGAAACTCAAATCTACCTACCCACAGTCCATCTAGGTTAGAAAACTTAAGATCTAGTTTAGAAACTCTAAAAACAATTTGGGTTTTCCTAATCCATCTTCTTCCTAAGAAACCTCTTTGCTCTCAAACTGCTTCATCCTCAATACAACCCATTCCTTTAATAAAGTAAGAAAAAGATGGTTAACCTACCTTAACAAACTCGATTTCTCTTCTCTTCTTTTTCACCAAAACTTCTCTTCTTCTCTCCTATTTTCGTTTCTCTCTTCTTTCTCTTTGGTTCTCACGACACTTCTCTCTTCTTCTA